>APFE031428388.1:191128-209263 GCA_000404065.3 Pinus taeda
GGGATTTTTCTGGTAAAATCCCAAAAACACAAAAATAAAACACAGAGGCAATGCTCTGTTTCCTTTACTCCACAGGATCTTGTGTGCATAGGGAAGCTTTAAAAAATGACTGAAGAATAGAGTATTACATACCCAGAAAAGGATTTCTATTCATTAAAACAAAAATCACTGATACATATTCATCCTCTTTGCTGAGAGGGATTCACCCAAAATACTTTGCCTCTTTTACAAAATGATTTTTACACTGCTGTGTAAAATCTTCATTCACTGCTGTAAAATAAATTTACATCATACTGCTGTAAAAAAAAGGTTACATATGAAGCTCAAAAACATTATATGTCTGCTTCACTCCCCGCACTGCTGTGCATCTCCTCTTGCAAAGAAAACAAAGGTCAACTTAAAAAAATACATGCGCTCCACCATTTTCTTTATGCACTGTTGTGCATTAATACATAGTTTTCTTTTCGTTGCTCCTTCGTTTTACGATGCCCAACACACAAAATTACAACACACGAGCTCTTTTTCATTCGGCTCGTTCTATCGAAAATGAACACACACAAAACATACACAAAAGGATTTTTTTTAAAAGACATAGTTGACTTGCCCATACCTCCAGCATAAAAGAAACATTAAGTGCCGTAAAAAAAACATAAATATCTACCTACGCATATGACAATTCATTAATAAAAGGTATGGTCAATGAAACTTGATTTTACTCCACGCCAAGCTTTTAATGTTGGCCATATGCAGGTTGAGACAATCGATGGCGGAGATTGATGGAGCAGATCGGACGGCGGACGGAGATATCGGGAGCCACTTTTATGTTGAACTTTACGTCCCGAGATGTCAGAGATGATGATGTATGGGGAGAGCCACGCGTCAACACTATATTGTATCGGGATCTTGTGTACGAAAATTGCCTTCATGCAAAAGTGGTCCAATACGCATCAAGGTGGTTTGTGGTTTTACTGTGGTGGTTTTGAGGTGCGCAGTTGAAATTAGATTTCAACAGAGCGGTGGGACCTCCAGAGAGTGTATGTATATGGAGACAGTGTATGGTTAACGCTTTGATACCATGGCTATATGGAGACAACAAAGAGTAGATTTAAGGAGGAGGGGTTGTATGGAGACAATGGAGAGAAGATTTGTATGAGTGGATTGTGCATGAGTTAACGCAAAGCACTATTACCATTACTGCGCTACCATAGTTATAAAACGCATTCTTCAAAAACATTTAACGGACAGGCAGGATGACCAACGATGCTATCTCTCGTGTTGAACTGGGTATGAGCATCCTCACTGGAATACCATCACCATGAGCGTCCTCAGAGAAATAGAGCATCCTCCTCATACCACTCCACTCTATGTCGTTCATTCGATGGTATTAGTTCTTCACCTCACTGGAAGCTGGAGGCACAAAAGTATGGAGGTCGAAGACACAGTCGGCTTTCGACGACCCTATGGAAGCGGCGTCGGAGGTGGTATAACATATGGTGTTATCGGGTTTTACACTGGACCAGAGCCGCAGAGCATGACAGTCGAGGGGCCGAGTGGTGGTATTAAATAACCTCAAGCCAACGGTGGTATGGGCAATCGCGCCACCGGAGCAGAGCTGAAAACCCATGTAATAAAATTGTTAATTGTATTATTACATGGTAGAGAGGAGCTGTGATTCAGTGAACCGATACCACAAATAATAATGGCAGAAGCATTTTTGTATGGAAGAATATACAGAGCGCATGGATGACAAGTGCTCAAATATCAATATTCTTAAGAAAATAATGGCTCAAAATGGAGCAGGACCAGCAATCGCCCACTCTGATACCATGTTAAACACATGCATGGCAGACACAGAATATGAATGATAAGCATGAGATTGCATCTATTATTGACATGATATACATTTATAGTACGTGGTGTGACCCTTGGATTCATATTCCAAGTGGTCTCTTGGACTCCCTTTAATTGTTCAGCTTCCACACCAACCCTTAGAGGATTAGGTGTTCAACAATTCCCATAATTAGATTTATACTTATTTAAATTTAACAATCCGACATATACAACCCAACCACATTAATAACTCTATAAACCTGAAAATATTAATTACTTGAATCAAATGCCAACATATCGACTTGTATAAATCTTCCAATGCTCCCTTTCAACATTACATAGCATTGCAAATCTTGGGAATGGGATAATCGTACATAAAATAGCAGGATAAACCATAACACACCAAGGCCCACATATGATCCCTTTCATATGAAATTGATTCATTAAGGAACTAGGCATATGAATTTAGATTCATTAATTTCCAACTCTGAATCTGACATAGTGCATGCCTGGTTTGCCTTTGCATCCACCTCCATATTAAGGGATTTAAGGATATGAAAATAATTCTTTGAATGGAACATAGACAATAAACTTATAATTTTATGAAGGATCTTATTCAAGGAGTTGTATTTTGGGGTTTTCCGAGATAATGAATTAAAAAGATGGAGTCCCCAAGGATAATTAGATCTTTCACGCTTTTACTTTTGACAATGTGTAAATTCTGAAGAAGTTTGTACATTTTAGTTTAATTATTTGATCTTTCCCCAAGTTCCCAAGTATATATGGTTTCAATGGAGTCCCCAAGGATAATTAGATCTTTCACCCCTTTACTTTTGACAATGTGTAAACTCTTAAGAAGTTTGTACATTTCAGTTTAATTATTTGATCTTTCCCTAAGTTCCCAAGTATATATGGTTTCAATGAGTTCCTTGGGATTGATCATTCACGCCTTTACTTTTGACAATGTGTAAACTCTAAATAAGTTCGTACATTTCAGTTTAATTATTTGATCTTTCCCCAAGTTCCCAAGTATATATGGTTTCAATGATTTCCTCGGGATTGATTATAATCCCTCTCCCTCTTGCCACCCCTAGACTCATGTCCAGGAATAACACCCAAATAGGCTGGTGAATAAAACATGTGTCTTAACATCTAGGAGTGCCTTAACAACTCACTTGATCACCTTTTATCCAAGACACGGTGGATGAGTATTAATATATTTGAAGTCATATAGAAAAAATTCAAAAATATCCCAAAAATAAGATTAATATTATAAATTTTGATAAAAATATGAAAGAAAGATAAAAATAATAGTGATTATTTAAAATTTATAAATATTTAGATAAAAATATTTGTTTTAAAAGGTATAAAAGATTATTTTCATATAAAATTTACAACCTGATATAATTGAAAATATTTTTTTGCTAAATAGTTGAGATTGTATATGAAATGATGAATATTATCTTTTAATGAATTGTTATTTTTGTTTAGATTTTAGTTTGGACGCTATATAATATGTAAAGTTGTGTAATTATTTGAAATTTAGTAATGATTATATGTTTATATAAATTTATTTGAATAACAAAATTGTAAGATAATAAATGAGAGATGAAGTTGGATTTAAGAGTATGTTGTCCCTTTATAATGAAACATGTCTTGCTTTAGCTCTAATTTAGATTTTTATTATTATGATACAACTTTCATGTTATTAGTTTCAACAAATTTTCAAACCTTACCATGATTTTGAAGGACAAGATATGGCATCAGTATTAATTTTATGGTAAGGTGAGTGCCCTTTGTGCACTTGAAAGAATATAATTTTTAATAGTAAAATCATTATCACTAAAGGAACACTCTAGTTGGGAACATTAGGAGGAAGGTTTATGTGTCAAGGAACCAACTTGAGGTGGCAAGTTTGAAAAAAAATCAAATAGTGAAGAAACAAATGTGGATGGTTTGTTTCAAATCACTAGTCAAATAGATTCTTTGAAATTGATGAAAAAAGAGTTGAAGTGTTTGAAAGAGAGACTTGCAAAGGTTGTAGTCTTTATGTTCTATGTTTTGGAAGGTTTTCGGTATATTTTCCGATCTAATTTTCCTAGAATCAGGCAAGGATTTCATGGAATCACAAGTTTGAGTTGTAAACTTTCCACAATCTGAGTGCCCTAGGAGTTTTTCATGGTGTTGAATCCATATATGGAATCAAAAACTCATTTTAAACAACAAAAATAAAGATTTGGCCAAAAAAAACTCATCAGATTCCTGCTAAAAACTCCAAAATGTAGCATGTTTAGACAATGCATTTGCATAGGGATGTGCCCTTTATTTTTTGTAACCCTACCACATGTAGGGTTTTTTTTTTCCAAGTCCCAAAAATTCATGGATACAAAGCAAAAATACCAATACTTGTTCAAATAGCATGATAAAGGTCTTTGGTGATGGTTGCTCCTGCATTAGAACCTTGATCAAAGGTTAAAAAATCAAATTTGTTCCTCTAGATCCTTATCTTCCTATGTCTAGTAGATTGTGTGTTAGTATCCTTCTATGGTTATAAACGCATAACAATCAACTAACATGACCAAATACACAATGTCGCAACATTTAGTGGATTCAAAGCATTAAAATAGAAATTTGAGGGATATAAAACTAATAAGATTAGGTTTACGCGAATTTCAGGAATATAAAAGGGAAATAATTCTATTACATATGCTTTGCATATATGAGAATTGAGCCACCATTGTCATGGTACTTTTTGCATAATAGTAAATGTAAAATACTAAATTTAAGTTTTGAATATTTTAACAATTTAGTAAGGAGGAGTAGGTTTTTGGTGCAATTACTTTCTTATATAAATATGATATTGAAATAGTTGTGGAAATTAAAAAATTATATTTAAACTTCAATAATTTGATTGTGTCTCTTTAGTGTTATGTACTTAATACACTATTTTCATTGTATAGTCTTCTTGAAAGCAATATTGGAACAACAGAATAAGAGATAAATGAAAAAACTACATTATCACTATTAAAGTATATGACCTAATCACTACTATAAAACTGACATAATAAACAAACAAAAATGATAAATCTGATAAAAAAAATGAATAGAAAATAAACTTGATAAACAAATGAGACATAGAAAGATTGCAAATGAAAACAAAAAAGCAAATTTTATGGATTTCCTAACATGTAATTTTGAACATCATGGTCATATGCAAGCTACCTAGTCTTTTTGTAAATGGATTGATGCCTTCTTTAACATAAATATATACATACTACGTGTAGTTAATCATTGGCTTCAAAGACTATATTATAAGGTCGCAAGTAATGTATGCATCAGGTTGTCTATAGCATAATAGTTTTCTTGTGGTTTCTCTAACTTTAATTTACAAATAATTAAAGATAAAAAGAAGCGCAAAATTAAAAAAGTTAATAAAAATAAAATAGTAACCATGGATAGAAATTACATCTATAAAATAAATTTCAAGAAGTTTTTGAAACATGGTTGGACTTGAAAATATTATTAGAATATCATAACCCACAGCACATTATCCCAAAAAAAAGCATTTTGCTTTCCTTTTACAATATATCCAACTTGTATTTTTTCGGTGTTCCTTTTCCCTACTTTAGGGTTATAATAGTTAAAATAATAATGATGTTTTGACTATTCAAATCTTAATATTTAATGGACCATTAGAATGTAAAAGGAAATGATTTTCAAGGTTTATTATAGTTAAAATAATAATGATGTTTTGACTATTCAAATCTTAATATTTAATGGACCATTAGAATGTAAAAGGAAATGATTTTCAAGGTTTATTGAGACAAAGGAAATGAGTAAAGGATGACCAAGAACATTAAGGATGACCAAGAACATTTCAATGGAACATTAGAATGTAAAAGGGAGTGATTTTCAAAATTTATTAAGGCCAAAGAAATGAATGTAGGACCGCAAAGAGATGCTTTCATCATTGAGCTTCTCTCTTTCCCACTCCATTTTTCCATTTAAATTTATTGTTGAGAATTTATTGCATTAAAAGAAATAAGTTAAATTTGAGAATTTAAATAAAAATTTGAGAAATTTATGAAACAAAATCTTCTTTGTGCACTAAAGTGCTCAACATATTAGGAGAGATCAACACAGGAAACTAATCCACCATATTATGAGAGATCAACACAGAAAACTAATCCTTCAGTTATCTTCTTTCATAGAGGTTAAGTTTTGATGGATTTCACATTGGCTATGCCTCAAAACATTCAAAAATACCCACAATATTTGTTCCCTTAAAATCCCTTGTCAAAATAAATTTATGTAGAATCCATAGGCTGAAGTTTGGATCACGGATCACAGTCTACTTTGAATATTTTCTTAGTTGTGTCTATTTAGGGTGAATATGTCATGCGCACGATGGATCGTTAATAAAAAGGGAGTAGTTTTTAAATGTGATTTTTTTTTTTAAATCAGCCGATTTATGATTATATTTGGGCAAAAAAAATTGTGGCTTTTAATTGTATTTTGGATTTAGTATTTTCAAAAAGTTTTAAGGTATTTTGATGGTGAAGAATTCATTTGTCAAATTTGTGATTTCAATGAATTTATATTACATTTTAGACAAATTGAATAAGAAAATAAACCAAAAAACTTTCCAAAGATTCACACATAAATACCAGAATAAAAAAATAATTACGTCTTAAGTCTTAAGGCATTTTCTCTTAAATCAACTCCCCTCCTTGCCCACCTGTCATCTTTGTGCGCTATATGAAGATAAGACAAATTTCAACCCTTAGATCAAAATAGTTACAAATTATTTGCGAAATAGTTACAAATTAGTTGCGGAGTGGTATGCATTGGTTATTGGTTATTACAGTTTGGACTACCATTCTTTGAAAGAGAAGCTTCCGGATGATTACATTACAGGCTGCATCATTGAGAAGCTTCCGGATGATTACACTTGCAGACTGTATCATTTTTTTTTTCTCAGTTCTCTGTATTTGTATGGGTGTTCATTGAAAGGAAAAGTCTAACCTTAATTTTTTGTGTTGCAAACATCAAATGGGGACATGTTCCACGGTACCCACGTCGAACTGGATTTTAAATTCCTGGGCAATACTGGTAAGTTTCTTTTTATGTTTTTTGCAATTCTCTGGTCTGTTGGGTGACAAATTTTGATTGAATTTGATTCTGAAATTTTTGTATTTTGCAGGCTCTGGATTATTTTCTCCAGACATGTCTATATGCATTTCTCTAGATCTCGGTGTCTGCATGCAAATATTGGTAATGTTGTCTCGAGTTTAATGGTTTTATCAATAAGCTTGGCAACACGATTCTTCGAGTTGTTTGTTTGTTCCAGGTTATCAAATGTGTCTGCATGCTGGAAGTTGTGGTTGCTTTAGGCTAAGAATATTTAGTTATCTGTCGAGGCTCACTGTCTCCCTTCCTATATTTTTTTCCGGCGACTCCTATGACGATACAAGAAATAACAATTTGTTGACAACTTTTGTGATCTTCGTTTGATTAATAATATAAACAATATTAATGTTGGCAACATTAATGGGCGACTGATACTTCGTGCTTATTTCTGTAAATCAAAGGTTGCAGGATAAATAATTCTTCTCTATAAGGTCTCTTTAAGTGTTTTCATAAAAGTGAAGGGAGACATCAAAGGAAAAGTTATAAAACAATATTTCATATCAAGATTTTATGGCCCTTATTGCCACATGCATTCATTCATAATCTTGTCACGTTTTAAATTTTTTTTTAGGGATTTTGTTTAATATTCATTCATAATCTTGTCACGTTTTAAATTTTTTTAGGGATTTTGTTTAATATTCAACTTCATCCTTTGGAGTTCTAATCAATGTTGATTGACACAATTTGATTTGAAAAAATTATAAAAATAAAAAATTAGATTAATCAAAACAATAATATGCATGCATGTGTGCAATTCCATAGTATTGAAAGTTATCTTGTTTGCTTCAGGAAATAAAGACCCTTCTGTGTTGTAGGTCATTATCAAGCAAGTTACACTAAGTTTGGGGTCATTTTTGCTTTCAATTGTTAAAGATAGATATATCCCTGATCTCTTTCTATTTATTAAAAAAATTACACAATGAACAACATTAAAATATAGTTATTTACATTGACTGTTCGACATTGAAATGAGTAGTGTAAAAAATTGATATACAATTGAACACATTATAAAATTCCCTATCGATTCTAGAAACTATGTTGCGACACAAATATATAGTCATACACCTGAGTAGTACAATCTCTTCATCAATCTCTTCATCATTCGAGTTTCTCATTTAGATTTACATTGACCATTAATATATCTCATACTAAAGTTACCTTTATAAAAGACAATATTTATAGAGACAATATTATGTATCGCAAGGAGAAATGACTAATGCACAACTTCTCAACTGGTGCAAATACAACATAGATTGAACACCTTAAGTTTAATCATGATTTATTTTTTGGTTTTTTATACATATAATCTCCTCATAAGCACTCGCTTATGTGAAATATTTGTTTATTTCATTAGGGTTTGGGGTATCTGCATAATAAGCATTTTCTTGTGGGTATCACTTTTATTATTAGTATTTGGGGTCTCTACTCAGTAAAAGTTCTCTTGTGGTTATCTCCCATTTTATTAGCATTTGCAAATACAATATAGAACCATTGTAATACTTTGTTCAAGCTGACCACAACCAGCATGTTGGAGACCCAATCATAGGCCTAATCATAGGCCCATGGACACTATGTCTTTTTATAGCTGACCACCTTTGAACCCCCAATCACTCTTGTGGTTATCTCCCATTTTATTAGCATTTGCAAATACAACATAGAACCATTGTAATACTTTGTTCGAGCTGACCACAACCAGCATGTTGGAGACGACTTTCCACCCAATCATAGGCCTAATCATAGGCCCATGGACACTGTCTTTTTATAGCTAACCACCTTTGAACCCCCAATCAACCACTTAGTGAATCTTCCTTATCCCAAGATTCTCCTAGGAAGATAATGTTTCACATCCTCCTTCCCATCCATTAAATATGTTTGATACCTAATCCATTAGGGTTATGGTGAACAATTACTAGAAATCAAACCCCAATCAACAATCTCCCCCCCCCCCCCCATCCTAGAATTGTCCCAAGAAGATAATGTCTCACATCCTCCTTCCCATCCATTAAATATGTTTGATACCTAATATATTAGGGTTATGGTGAACAATTACTAGAAGCCCAAGAAACCTTGGAAATTGAATCCAACGGTATCAATGTTGTATTTATATGTATATCATTGTTAATGGTGAACAATTACTAGAAGCCCAAGAAACCTTGGAAATTGAATCCAATGGTATCAATGTTGTATTTATATGTATATCATTGTTAATGAAAATTGAATTCATTCCAATAGTGATATCAAAGTGTGTGGAAAATTGAGATTCAAGATTCAAGAAGATGCTTATCGAAAATAAGAAAGTGGGGAGTTTTATTCTTAGTTGAGAAAATTTTTGAACCTCACTTGTTGGTTGATGCTCCTAAGTGAAGAAGAATATGCACATGAAAATTTTTGCTCGTAGAAATGAGCTAGAGCTTTTTTGAGCAATCACAATGCAACCACTTGTTGAGCCTTTTAATGTACGTGATTTTGGTGGGCATGGACTGAAACGTGTTGAAAAATGTAAAAATAAATAAATTATTAAAACCTCTTGCAATGAAATGTTAATGTGTTGAAAACTGTAAAAATAAATAAATTATTAAATTATTAAAGCCTCTTGCAATGAAATGTTAATGTGTTGAAAACTGTAAAAATAAATAAATTATTAAATTATTAAAGCCTCTTGCAACAAGATGTTAATGTGGGATGAGAATGATTATACTAAGATCAAATACAACGAATGTTAATTCAATAAGAAATTGTTGATTCAAACTCTAAAAGCAACCAAGATTGTTCAAGATTTAACTCTCACTATTGGCACAATCTTAAAGGTGAAAGTGCATAAATATTTTTTATTTTTCATTATTGGTTTAAAGGTGAAAGAACATAAATATTTTTTATTTTTCATTATTGGTTTATTGGAATAAGTGTGGCAAAACATTGAATATGAATGATTAGTAAGGTTTTAAAGTATTTATGTGGATTAAATTATTAAATTATTAATTATCTTTTCAAGTGGAATATCTTTTTCATATTTGGTATTTGAGTTTAATTTATATATTATTGGCAACTAAAAACTGTTGCAAAGTATATAAGAGTGAAAATAGTAAAAAAAAATCTAGAGGTTTTTAATTTTATACAAGGATTTATAAAATTTAAGTGAAAATGGACAGGAAAGACATTTTCCAGAATATACCAAATTTTCAAAAGGAAGAACATTCAAGAAGTTGGTAGTTGGTATGCATCATGTGAATGGCAGTTGCATCACATCAAATTATAGTTGAACGTGAAGGTATTTAAAGAACTATATTAGTAAAGAAATTATTTCTCATTTCTTAAAAAAAAAAAGTGAAATGTTATTTTATTGACATAAAAATAAATGGTGAAGGATAAGTGAAATGAGAAAGTAAGAGTAAATTGGTTAATTGGTTAATTGTGAATTTATTTAAGCCTAGAGTTAAATGTGATGGCAAAATTCCAAGGCTACTGGACATCTATCAATTATTTTAAGGTTTTACATATTTAATGTGCATGAATTAAGAATTTATTAAAGTTCGGATTATTCACCTCAAGAAAGACTTCATTTAAAGAGTTAAAGCAAAGAGGCATGTATGATCATTAGATTATTCACTTCAAATGTAATTGAAGTAAGACTTCATTTGAATATTGAAGAGTTAAAAAGAGGTGAGTTGTGTATGGTCATGAGATGTAAATGAACATATCTAATGATTTGTAATTTGTTGTGTAGTATCATGGAGTAGTGGTCACATTGTGAATTAGAGAAGCATTTTTCATGCTTTTTGTATCTCATTTAAAATGATATAATGAGGTGTATTGTAACTAGGTACATTTTCAGTTGAAGTTGACACCCTTAATTCTCTGAGCTTGAGTTATTACAAAATGGATCACATTACTAATGTATTAGAGTTATTCAACACTTTCATGCTCTATATTGTTCATAACACAATCAAAATAAGAAAGGACACACTCTCTGATATTCAAACTCGTTTACAAAATGCACAAGACAAGAATGGTTTCTGCAACTCGAATCTCAGCTACAACAAGATGAACTACAACAAAATATTAGTGATTCTGAATTGGTTCTTGTTCAAAACAAATACCTTTTTTAGTCTAACTCCCATCAATAGTCAGACAATAATCAAATTTGTGAGATCTTTTCAAAAGAAAATTTGCATAAAGATGCAGAGGTTCAACTTGCACTTCCCAAGCCCATCAACAGAATGTGACAGCCCCAAGTCACTTCTCCAATTATTGTGAGCCATGTAATTAATTGAATTAAAAACTTGGTGAGTCTAGGGACACAGATTCCAAGGTTGAGGAGGGGATTATTGCTTGGTGCCATGGAACCTAATGACTGTGCACATGGGACATGACTACTAAAAGAAAAATTATCAACAAGAAATGAGGGCAAAGAAGGTGCCTTCTTGTAACCACATGCAAGAAAATAATGATGGAAAAACTAATGACTTTTGGCCACGCAGTGAACAATAAAAATTGTGGTTGGGAAGAGGCAGGGATCGGTTGGCCACCCACGGTAACAGGAAAAAAATTTAAGAGATAGAGGGGGTAGCTAGTGTTGCCTCATTGGCCTAGGAAATATTGGTCAGACAGGTAAAACGACCTACGAGTGTTAGGACAAGATCCAGCTAGAGAGGAATATGGGGCTTTGGAGGAGGCAAAGAATGTATGGAAGCTAGGAAAACATGAGGATTAGCATAAAACTCGGACCCAATAAGATAGGTAGAAGAGACATCCATCATTGTTGGAAAAATTATGGAGGCTTCAACACAAAAGAATGAAGTCGGTTAGCCACGCAAGGGATCATTTTTACCTAATTGGTAGAATATGTGCATGAATACAATGGATAAAGCAATTAGGGAGCTATGCAATTTATGTTTGTGCTTTGTTGAAATAATAAGTGACAAGGAGGAGTTCTGGAAACAATACACATTGTATGGGTCTATGTATGGAGTTGGGTTTCACTTTTTGGCAAGCAAGGGCGCATTGTGGGTGAAAAAAAGAAACTCAATCGAGCCTTTTTAAGCACTCGATCGAGCAATCTTTAAGCTCTCGATCGATTTATTTGAGGTCATAAAGATTGCTCGATGGAGCATTAAAACAAACCCTTGATTGAGCTCTTGTGTAACCCGATGTTAAGGGCTCGATCAAGCCATTTTTTTTAGATTTCTCGCTAATACATCTTGGGCACAAAATTAAAAAGGTGGCTTGATCGAGCCTTAAAGATCAAGGTCAAGCCATTATTTAACCATGTTAAGGGATTGATTAAGTGTTTAAAGTAAAAATTCAAATATCAAGTTGCTCAAAGCCTAAAAAAATAGAGTTTTAGCTCCCCTTTTGTAGATTTCTCCGCAACAACATTTTGTAGCCTAGCGGACTTAAGGTAGTATTTATCCTTAGGTGACAGAGTTGATCATGTTGGATTCATGAAGGAATCCTTTATACAATGGCATGAGTTTGATATTTTTGAATTCATATGATATTTTTCATTTATTTTCTTTTAAACATTATGCTTGAAATTTTTCTGGATAGTTTCAAAGGGGTTGAATGAAAAATCAATAACATAAAATATGCAAAATTCAAAAAATACCACCATCTTCATTTACGAGTCCTCTTCAAAAGGATACTCTTGGTTTTTGAATTTATTTAAATAGTAGAAGAAATCTTACATGAACACGTGTCTGAAAAATGCAATTCAAATATTAATTCTCCAACTTCAAAAATATATAATTTTTCATAAAAAATAAAGTTTTAATATGCACGACTTAGTTCTATCTGTGTCTATCATGCTCATATATATACTTTTAAAAAATTATACATTTTAGACTAAGTTATGCTACATGAACACACGCATGTTTGTTAAGATGTGCGAAAATTTGCAAGGACAAGCATTTCATTTAATGGAAAATTGATAGATTATATGAAACTAAATTTTTTTGCAAAAAATATCACTAGGACAACAACATAATTCTCCACAAATTGTCTTTTCACTCTGAATCAAAATTCACAATGCTTATATATGAAATTTGAGAGCTTTGATTTGATAAAAGAGTAAAATTTTGAAATTTCATCGCTACATTTGGCCCAAAAATGTAACCCATCTTCACGCATTCACCAATGTACTAGTGTAGATGCAATCATAACATGTGAAAAACATATGAAAAATCCCTATCCACAAGTGGAATTCCATACTTTAGTTGGTGGGTGGAAGTGGTTGGCTTATGGAGTCCTTGTTCCAACTACAATAATCAGTTTCATGCCTTGAGAAATCCCTCACCTCAACTCTAAAATCTAGCTCGGGGTGATTGGGTTGCAAGAAGACTACAATGTTTCCCAATATAAGGTTGGGTGGAGAGTCAGAGTACTAAACTCAATGTCACATTGTCAGTATAAGACAAGTGGTTATCATGTCCAATAGGTGCCAATTGAAATATCCATATATGCTTGTTGTGTTAACTAAATGTCACTTGAACATGTAGAATATGACTTCTTGAATGAAAAATAACTACTAATGGCTTAGTCACTCTCTGAGTAATGATAAATGCATTGTATATGTTAGGAATGTGATTCTTTTAATGCGTTCTTGTGTGATCATTATGGAATGGGTTAGAATTCTTGTGTTAATCTGATAATGGAACTAGGTTAAAGTACTGGGTGAATTCTTGTCATATTAGAAGTTCATAACTAGCCCAAATACCAGGTCAATTCATAATGCAATTCCAATATGATTAAGAAGATATTAATTGTTTCTTTATTCAAATATATTCCTCCATGAAAAGTATTCCTTGTTTATGCAAAAACTATGTGTTTTGCCGCTAATTTGGCAATCTAGAAAAAAACATTGCATTTTAGCAATCAGCTATGCATTTTCTAAGTATAGTTGCACATTTGAGATTATAAAGGAATGCCCACACCTTCTAATATATTTAGCTTAAAATTGTGATTAGATCTTAATGATGACATACAATTATGTTAATTCGTAGTTGTGCTTACACGCCCTATTTATAGGCTAAGGTTATTATAAGACTTAAAACTCACCGAGAGAATGCCTAAATCTAACTAAGATAGTGCTATGGTCAAATTGTATAGCGTGGAGATGTAAAATGAAATGGTACACATGCCAAAATTCACTCAACTTTAATGTTAGGGCTCAGTTCAAAATCCATGATAGTGACATAACCTGCTTGTCTAGCCATGGTGTTGCTGCCACCTAAGTAACAATTGGAAATCCAACTCCATTGCTTTGTGAACCTGAAATCACTGGAACAACTATGTATCGTTGGTACTTAGTAGAAATGATAAGTGAGCCTACTTATGGTTTAGTGTGCTTGCATGCATGTAGTATATGTATTACAGGCCTTACGTGAGCAATCTATAGGTTTTTTCATTGTCTTTGGCCCTCTCGTTGTGAGTGTCGAATGTTGCAAGCTAGTGCGGTGTAATTAATAGTTGTCTACAATTTCCTTTTTTGTATTTGTGACATTGTATTTCAGGGTTGAATCTTATTATTATCTGAGTTTGCATGCTTCAAAAGGATTTTATACTTTATGGTTTTTTTGGGTAATGTGGGTTGCCCATTTTGGTTATTGAGAGTATAGGTTTTGGAGTTTAGGTGATTGGCCTTGGATTGCTCAGAACAAGTTTGGTTTAAGGGTTTTCGTAATTGAGGCTTATGCCAAAATAACATCAAAGGTAGTGTTTTAAGTTAAAATAGTTTTTGTAATTCAGGTTTACATGTAGCTATGTGAGATGTACATAAAAAATTGGAAGTGTGAGGAACGCTCCTTTTGCCTCTAGTCCTTCCAATCTTTGTTTTAGTTCCTGAATTTCAGAGAATTAAGAAATGTCTTTAATTTATTGGTGTGTATTTTAGGATTGGCTTGTTTCATTTCCTATCAATATTTGTTGTGGAGTACACCGAATTCATTGCACAGTTCTGACCACTATAGGTATAAGTGTTAGAAGGCAAATTTTCAAACCCTAGGTGTTTTAGTCTCTCTCTCTCTCTCTCTCTCTCTCTCTCTCTCTCTCTCGATACCGTTTGTCTCCATTTCTCAAAGTTTATATGTGCCAATGTATAGGCAAGCTATTACTATTATTATGTGTCTAGTGGTAGTAGGTCTGTTGTGAATTAAGTTAATATCAATGATTTCTCAAGACAAGTGATCAATATTTTTATGTTTGTCCATGCCATGCTTATTCCCTGATTTGAAGGGAAGCCTTTGAAAATTGTATGATTTCAGGTTTATTTAAAATATCAAAAGAAGTATTATAGAGGTGAATTAACTCTCAATATCCATTAAACCCTCTACCTGGGGTGGACTAGGGGTCGAATTCAACCACTACATGTGTATTGTAGGAGTATGGGATGCAAAGCACAAGACATGTGCTTCATTGACATCTTGTAACTTATTTGGTGTCACCAACTTTTCACTTGTGGACATCCAATTACCATGCTAGATGCTTTTTAAGTCCTTTATTCTAATAATTCCAACTACCTCGTTGATCCAGTGGAAATTCCCTCTCTTTCTCATGCATAGAGTCCCAGTTCATCCTATTATCATTGCATAGAGTCTGCCCTACAATCTTGTTTATTCCAATGGAATCTATCTTTCAATTCTATGGTTACATGTTGAATATTTAAAGTAAGCTAGAATACCTTTAAGCATGGGTTTAGCAACATTGATTAGAAAAAGCAAAAACAATTTGGTAAGAATTAAAGTCTTATATGTTGAAGAAAGTGTAACTAGGTTCGGAATTTACAAATGTAATTTTGATCTTTGTACTTGTCAAGAAAAAAAATATTATTTTTTATGAATCATAAGAATGATTTTTTTTTCTCATTCCATAGGTATAGTCAAAGAATCAAAATCATAAGCTCTTATTGATCATATTTGTAATGTGTATGAAGCCACCTAGTGTCTAAGAACAACCCTCCAAGACAAGCATAATCCTCCTGAAGACAAGCAAGTAAATCGATGGAAAACTTTGTCAGGTTGGCCACCAAAAATAACTCAAAATGAAGTCATGTTGGCTAGCTAAAAGGACAAAGGACACAAAAGATCACTTGGTTATGTCAGATCATTTGGAGGCATGACCACTATATATACCCACCTAGGGTCACCGCATATAGGAGGAACATGATCTCGCATTCTTCTGAAGCAACTCGGATAAGAACCAATTCTGCAACTCCACATACAAAGAAGAAGTATATTCTGAGATGGGATAATCTGGAACATGATTTCGGTGACAAGGTATAGTAATACCTTCACATTCCACTCTGAGATCTCAATTAAATTCAAATTACTAGAACTTGGATGGGTATAGAACTATGTCTCTTCGCATAAGGTTAAGTATGTCTCTTTGCATAAGGATAAGTCTTCAGAGAATATCTTTGTGATCTCAAATAAGAACTATTATAATTATCACCTTCTCGACATAAGTCTAAAGACAAGGATCTCAGTGCTACTCTCTGCGGTCACAACCTTAAGCACAGTGATGATCTCAATGGTGACTCTGTCTCAAAGATATAATCTCAATAAAGGGGTAGTTATGGTGAAAACAGTGAAGATCTCGATGGTGCAGACACAATGATGATCTCGGAAAAAGAACAGTGATGTTGATGATTTCAATAGTATGAAGAAGAGGATTTATGTCTTGGTCTTGGAGTGGCTTAGGGTCTTGGAGTGGCTCAGTCAGTCAAGGGTCATGGTCTTGGTGTTCGTTAATGAGAATCTCTATAAGAACAATTATGTGCGGCTTTTCCTCTCCAAGAGGGAGAGGTTTTGGCCCTGGCAGAATGCCACTTCTTGTGTTCTTGTCTCTTTGTTTTGATAGCAGTTTGATGAAGCAAACACACACACTAATAATAAGAAGAAGATCAAGCTAAGATAAATTGTAAAAGCACTTCACAAATTGTTATCATGCTAAGAAGAATCACTCTAACTCTAAGTGCCCTAGATTCTTCAACATGGTATCAGAGCGAAGGTTCATAAGTTAAAGAAAGGGCAACAATGAGACACTTAAAGGATCAAATTCAAGGAAGGCATCAAAACAAGTTGAAGGAATTGAAAGATCAGCCTTCAAAAAGAAGTATACAACAGCAAGACAATTCAAGATCAAGTAACCTAAGGTAAATTAAAGTCCCAATACCATTGCTCAGAATTTGGATCACAATCAAAAGAATTACCTCTCACAGTTTCAGTGCTACCCCCAAATTGGGTGTCACTACAATCTATGTCATACCACAAAAACACAAAGCTCGGATTTGTCTCTTATTTTCGGATGGTACAACAAGTTCAGATTTTCAGAGGGTAGTCACAGGAGGTATTTTGGAGGTCACAGTGAAGAAGTTTCAGAAGTTTGTCTTGGTGATCACAGTCTCGGTGATCACAATCTTGGCCTACAGAAGTAGCCTCAGATGCCATAGAAAAAGGCTCAGATCTATCTCTTTATAGTCTCGGCATATCAATGATGGAAAATATTTCGGTGTTCTCACAATGAGGCTCAGACCTGTCTCCTCACAATCTCGGCATACTTGTGATAAGGAGGATCTAAGTGATCTCATAATGACACACTATGTCTTAACATATAGTCCAGAAGCAGTCATAGATGTAATTATGGTCTCAGTATAATTGATACATACATGACCTTGATGGAGAAGATCATTATCTCAGTGAATCTAAGTGCAACTCTCATATATCTCAGATCTCGTTGTTATCTTGGTAAAGATATCGGAGTGATGATCTTTGTGTTGTAGCAGGGATGATGGATCTCAATAAAATGATCATCATGGTAAGCAACTTCAAGACTCTATGGTTCTACACAATGTTGTTGATCCAGATGGCTCCAGACACAGGCAGAAGTCCCAGAGGACTCAAAAAGGGTCAAAATTCAAAGTGGTCAGATTGCTCCCATCCCAACACCAGATCGAAGTGCTCGTCACCTTAATTCCAACGATGAGAATGGAACTCAAATCATATCTCATATGAGGGAGAAAGAACCAGTCAAAGTTTTGGTCAAAGTTGAAATTGTGGCCTCTTTAAATTGCCCAATATCCCTTATTTTCAAAAAAATTGAAAATAACCTTATTATTATAAA
>APFE031428388.1:228295-303835 GCA_000404065.3 Pinus taeda
GAGAGAGAGAGAGATGTACCGAATTATTTTAGATGGACATAGTTCCATATTTTAATAGTTAAAATTGCAAAATCAAATTGAAATAGGGGTTTTTGGTTTTTGAGTTCTTAAACCATTTTTGTATTAACAACAATGATTTAACAATCTAAAATTGGAATTAAAAAAAAAAATTATGACTAAATTTTGATAATATCAAATTAGAAAAGATCAAAATCATATATTATTTAGCCTTCATTAGCAATAATGTAATAAACCAACTCTTCATAATATAATAAAATTGTAAATGAATGTGCAATGATGAAAAGAACATTAACTAAATTAAACAATTAGATTTATCACTAAAATTAATCAATCTTTTAAAAAAGGTTTTATCTATGTCCTAATTTAATCATATACATATACAATCAAACCTACAAAAATTTGTTTATACATAATAAAGTGCTCACGTTGCCAAGGTCCTATATTATAGGAATCTCAGCCATTTTTGTCTCACTATTCATTTGAGGTCAATTTTGTAAATATCAGTGTTGGTTTCATGAGTGATATGGTCTAGAGGGGTTTATTTGTCATAATTCAAAGTGTAATGTCATGAGGGATCATAATTAAAAGGGTAATCATAAGGGGTCAAGTTAAATAGGTATAGTGGTCAAGTTGCATCAAGGTAATCATGAGAAATATTTTGTTGTCATTCTTTTTCATCTTGGCCACATAATTATAGGTGTTTTGAGTTAGTTTATGTGGCAAATCATGACTGACCATGACACCAGCAAGGGTACAATGACCTGTAATACAAGTGTTGTGCTTTTGCCAAAGTGCTACGCTTTTATTTTCCAAATTCAAAATAGTGATTATCACCATCAACTCTGCTCTTGATAATCATGCGAGTTTATTTGTGTGGTTAGATTCATCCAATATCTCTCATCTCTTTATCATTCTCATCAGAAGCTCGGTGTGTGGTCATTCTTGTTCGCTGCACCAAGGAGGCAAGGAAGGAATTGCGCTTTTGCTCCAAGAAGAAGGTTTGGGGTTTGAAGGTTTACATTTGGCCTAGGATCATTCTCAAAAGTTTTAAATGTTGAATGGGTCATTACATGCCATCCCAGTACCCTTAACATGTCAGATGATGGATGAAGATAGTATAATCTTGGAGCATTGTGCTTTCACATAGTCACCATATTTTCACATTATATCTTAAATCATGTACCCGTTTTCCATGAAATTATTTCAGTAGATACATGGGGGTAAAATGAATAACCCCACTAAATTTCAAAATGCTTCACGGTTTTTTAGAAACAAGCCACTGCCATCTACAGCCATTTTTGCATTTTCTCGAAATCCGTGAGTTGGATTTGGATCAATTTTTTGTGAGGAAGGGTTATGATGATACCAACCTATTGTAAAAAAAATAGTTCAATCCAGCTTAACATTTAGGAGATATTAAAAAAATATTAGTCACTGTCCTTCCCTATTGCATTTTTGGGTGTGGAGATGAATGTTTGGTATTTTTTATGAAGAGAAGCTTGAAGGAGGTATGTGATATGATCGTTGTAGTTTCATAATCATCATCCAAGTGTGCATCTTGTATAAAAACATCACTGACCACTCCAACTATGAAAAGGAGGCAGGGGAGTTGTGTTTCCACATAGCGCTACATTTCTCGCAAACCAGTGGTCAAATCTCTTTCACAAGTGAAAACCTAAGCTTATTTCATTACCCTAGTTTTGAATTTTTACCCAATTACATGCATGAGTTGAGAAACTAGCGTAAAAAATCGCAAGACAGCATTTTCATTATCACTGCCCTTTTTCTTATTTCACTGTGCTTTCTCCTAATCGTTGCACTTCCACGCAGTGCTCCATATTTTGCACTTGCCTTTCCTAAACTTTAAAAAATTGATTTTTAACCTCCACTATAAAGATATCCAATCCATTACACTGAATTGAAGCTCCTTTTCATAAGTCTGTGTGTTCAAAAAGTGTTTGAAAGCCCATTTTCTCATGCACTACGCTTCGGGCGTTCTGCCTGTCCCTTTGAATTTTTTTCCACCAATATCAAACATTTGCAAGTTGTTTTAGTGTTTTTTTGAAGAAGATTTATGTTGATTAGCGTATTGTGTAGAATTTCTTTAATCATCATGAAAGATTAATTTGGAGAGTCCTTCTTGTCATTAATCTTACATTGGTTGCACAAAACAAGTTTGCCTTAAACCTTAGACTATTCATTGCTACAAAACAAACATCATGTCAAGTGTAGAGGAAAGAAATAAAAGCCACTAAACAAAAGTTAAAGGAATTGCAAGAGAAAGAGAGGGGAAGATTAGACCTATTGGTTGAGGCATCCAAAATCTGAATGTTGGAAGGGGTGAAGTAACACAGTTTTTTTTTTAGGATTTTACCTAAAAAGTATGTTTTTTATAGGGTTGGGGTTCAAGGTGATATTCTTTTCCACAAAGTTCCCCTAATGGCCACATCTAGTGAGCACTCTGAAACTATTTTGAAGAAGCGGCTTTGTATCATTTTGTGCCCTAGCTAGCATTATGGTTTTGGTTATGAAGTTGGAAATTTTACATTTTTGGTCAAAGGATGATGGAATGGGGTATATAGCATGTTCATTACAGTGTCAACATCATCATAAGTGGGTGAAACTTGTCTACAAACATCATTGACCACTTAAAATATATAAATAAGATGGCACTCCACTTCTGAGACAAGCGTTGTGTTTTATGCTACAAGAGGATTTGTCCATATGCATATTTTTTGCAAGTATTGGAGGTATCAATCAGCTTAGGAACCGAAAATAAGCCAATCAACCATCAAGTGTTGCATTTTTCCCTATGTTTTTGCAACTCTGGAAGTTTAAGAGTTTGCACAGCGCCAGGCGCTGCCTTTCTAGACAGAGCTACTTTTGAGCAACTTATCTTAGTATAAACATGATGTAATTTTTTTTAGGTGTTATTAATTGTAATAAAACATTTTCACACTCACGAGCTCAATTTGGGGCTAAGGAATTAATGTAAAGTGCTTAGAAAAGATTTAGTTATGTAGTCCCTAGTTTTATGCAGTTAATTCTATTTTCCTTGCAGAAGTTAGAAACAACAATCGAAATGAGGAATTTTACCCCTAGAGGTCAAAACTGACTCATTTTTGTCTATTTATGATGTGAATGTAGTTGAACAAAAGGTTGGTTGGTAAGATTGGAGAGGACGAAACTTGTGTATGTGATATATTCTCTGAAAAGTTTGTCAGTGAATGAAAGATAGAAGGTGATTTGCAGGGATTCTTGTGTCATATCTTGATGGTGTTGTGCTTATTTCATGTTGTAGTTTTGTCTTATGTTATTTTCACCTACTAAATGTATGTATTCAAGCTTGGATGAATCAGAATGTAATTCAAAATTCATCTAAAGGGTTCTCTTACTTAGTTTTACCAAGTGATCTATGTTTTCTTCTTAAAACAATATTCAAAATTTATCTACAATTTGATACTCTTTGTGTTATTTCTATTTTTTCTCACACTCACCCTCCTACAATGAATTAATTCTATCACCAAGACTGCCTACATTGCCCCTATGGAAAAAACATTTCTCTCTTCATCTTATCACTACACAAATAATCAATTTGACATGACTCCATGCCCAATGGATTTGTCTCCTTTCTTACCAGCAAACCATTGAAAATCGGACCTTATTGAGCACTATACCTATCCTAATATCAGATTAGTAGAATAATCTAAGTGAGATAGCCCTCCCCAAGGCTAGAAGGGCTAGATTCTAGCCTGAAAGTGCTTCATGGTAACCTCTGAATTTCTCTTCTCAACCTAGGGAAAATCCGAAGTGCTAACATTTTGGCGTTGTTGCAGGGGAACAAAAGGTTTCATATTCTCTGGGAAAAACCATCAAAGTTTCAAATATGATTGTTGCTGGTGAACAGTAGTCAGAATCAAGGAGGTTGTATCATTGACCTAGCGATTCCAATCAATGTTACATTCATATTTGAATCTTAGTTGGTAGAGAAATGGATGGATATTTCAGAAAGACCAGATATCAAAGCTTCAATTTTTTGCAACAAATATTATTCTTTTCCATCAAATACCTCTTGTCCTTTCCTAAACATGTTAAAATAATTTTCCTTTACTTGTTATATTCTAATAATGGCCATAACCCTGCATTTGATCCTCCCTCTTTTAAAATTGTAAATACATCTTCTTTTCCTTTCACTTTTGATGTTGAAAAGGATTCCAACAATGAATATGATCAGTTTTATGAACCTCATGTGACCCAAGTCATTGTCATACCCCCTGTATCAAATCCTATACCTTCCAAGTTTCAAGAGAGATATAAACCCCTCAAATTACCTCCTATCCTCCATGAATTTCCAGTAAATAAATATAAGTATCTCCCTATATTTTATGGAGGATTTGACAAGATTTTAGCTAAAAAGAACATCCAAGAATTTGAAAATTTCCTTGACCTTTTCAAAGTTGAACAAGATGATATGTGTGTGAGAGTTTTTTGCTCAACCATTGCAAGGACAGGCTAAGAGAAAATTTAAAATTATGTTAGCTAGGAGTATTCCTAATTTCCAATAGCTTGAGCACACTTTCCTTGATAGATGGGAGGTTAAGAAAACCCTTTCCATATTCTGGATGAATATGAGAGTCAAAAGAGGGATCCGAGCGAAACAGTTCCGGAGTTTACAACCAGGGTTAATAAGGTTTATATCTCAATACCTACTGATATAAAACCCACCCCAGGGTTGGCTATGCTTCATTACCCTGATGGCTTCGATGCTGAGATGGCCTACCAACTAAGGGAGAGAAACTCAGCTACCTTGGAAGATATGCAAAAGAATTTTGTCAGTGTAGAAGCTAACTTGCTAGCTGAGAAATCCAAGTTGAAGACTGAAAATATGGTAACTATCAAGGAAGAAACTTCTACATCATCAAATGTTAAGTTGGACACTTTAGTGAAAACCATGGACAATATGATGGAGAGAATGACTCTAGGAGATAGAGCTATTGCAAGGGAACCACAAGGAAGTCCCCAAATAAAAAATCCTAATTTCAGAAGGCAGCAGATTCAAATTAAGCAAAGAGAGAAGAGGAATCCTACTGATCAACAACAAATAGGACATCCTTTCCAAGAAAATTTTTCAGAAGAAGGAGAGGTTGTTAGCTCAAACAGTTTTATTGTTGATTCATGTCACCATGGGCTAGAAACTGATTGTTTTATATATTCACTTGAAGATAGTAGTGAAGAGAAACCAATGACATGTTCTCAATAAGAGAATGTTCAGTTATAACATCTTATAAAAAGCAAACAATCAGTCTGTATTAGTTTTGACAGCAATAAATATGAAGAAAATACTAAATTAGTTGAACAAACTTTTCCCTTTTGTTTTTCTTCATTTCAATTAGTAAAGGAGAACTTTCATAGTGTTATAATTCAGTAGTCTCATAGTATTGACATCAAACATGAGGAAAACAATGAGTTTGTTGATGGAAACCCTATACCCTTATCCTTTTTCTTCATTTGGACTATTGAAAGAAAATTATAAGATTACTAATGAAGTAGGGAAGCAAGCTGACAACAACATAAATTGGAAGGAACCTTCTAATGGATTTGGTGACCATGTTACTTGTTATATGGAAGACGTTTTTAGTTCAAAATCACAACCATTGAGTAACCATGAGATTTAAGATGCAGTTGAAGGGTTGAAATATGAAGAGAATTGTGAATTAATTCAAGGTAGTTATGTGCCATTAAGTTTTGGTTCATTGTATTTCTTGAAGAAAAATGTTAAAACTGTTATGAAACCAGCTCACAAAAAGATAGAAAACATAGATGAATTCCTGAGAAATAAGCCTCTTCGATGGGGCAAACTCCTTTACATTACACAAATGAACAATTCTTGGATGATACAAATCACAAGACCTCCTTTCTATATATAGGAGTCTAAGGGGTCATACCGACATAACAATAATACTGTAAGGGCACAATAATAAAAATAGTGGGCTTCTATGGGGCATAATAATAACAATATGGGGACTACATGGGCACAAAAATATAATAAGGGGGTTGTACTAATAACAATAAGTGGTTACACTAGTAGTATAAGGACCTAACATGCCCCTCTCCTTCAAAAAGTGTTGTCCTCAACGCTTGAATAGTTCTTGATGCTTCTGTATAAATTCGTGTCCTCCCATGTGCAATCTTCGGCAAGTAAGTTCTTCCACTTGATGAGATACTATGAAATTGATCTATTTTCTAGCTTTCGATTTCTCGGTTCTGTGACTACTTCAGGTTCCAATATGATTTTTCCTTCCTTTTCAAGTTATCATAATATTGTTTGAACTGGGATCTTTTGCAACTTTTGAATGAGTTCCCACTCCTTTAGGCATACGGATGTATGTAAGGCCTGATGTTTTGAGGAACACTTCGTGGAATAGAATGAATAGCATGATCATGATCACGAATAGGTGGGAGGCCTTTGGGAGTCTCAAATACCTAAATGTATCAGATTATATCTACGAAAATATAGTGAGACAAGATGTAAAATTCAGAGTCGAGGTTCAGACCGATTTCTTCTCAAATGGGTTTTTTCTTTAGCTTTTGAAACTTCGTAGCGAAACAATTATAGCGAAAATCCCACAATGACTTGTTTTAGTTGAAATTCTGGAACTTGCAAAAACCCTAACTTCCTCAAATCATATCTCCGAAAATATATAGAGAAAAGCTTTGAAATTCATACCCTAGGTTTAGCACGAGTTCATTTCAAATGGGTTTTTTTTCGCTTCTGAAACATCATAGAAAACAAGTTATAGCGAAAATTCCACGATGACCTATTTGGAGTAGGGAAACCCTAGAATCCAAATCTTTGATACTGAATGTTATGAAACCAGCTCTCATACCAAATTTAGGGTTTTTTCAGACCCCCGAATTACATTCCAAACAGGCCACCTTGGAAAAATCGTCATAACTGTCTCTCTGAGCATCATATTGTAATTGCATAAGAAGTTATAGAAAGACAACAGACTTTAGTTTACCTAACAAAAACTAACACTAAAGCAAAGGATGTTGAGCTTTGAAAAATTCATATAGTCTTTTCAGAACCAATACACAATAAATTGCTACAACCCTCTTCGGTTTTCAATGATCTAATAGCCGATTTTTTGGATGGTTTCTGTAGTCAAATTTATCCTCCTTTAGATAGTTCTGAGCCTGAAAACATGGGTCATGAAAAATTATTTTTGCAACCAATATCATTGTCTTGTTCAACAGTGGTTTCATCACAAAGGTCACATGAAGATTTGCAGTCTTATCATGACAACTATAAGATGAAATTGCATGAAATAAAGGAATTAGATAAAAGTTTGTATTCATGGTATGTAGACCACCTAAAGAAGAATTGCAATATGCCAGATAAGATGAACTTTAATGTTCATTCATTTGAGGATCCTTTTGTAGCGTTATTGGAGTTAGCAAGTGGGCCTAAGTTCTTGGATTTTGTCAAAGTTAAATTAGCTTGAAATTTTTTACTAGAGTCGTTATTTAGTAGGTTTTATATTTTTCTTGTGAACAAGCACATGCAGAGAACTCAACGAATGGATAAAGTGATTGTGTGGTTAAACATGTTGTTTGAATTCACTAAATCAAGTAGCTTGTGGATTAGTTAGAGTGGGTATCTTTGATGAATAATCTCAACACCTTTATCATTATTTTCGTTTTTAGTTTGCATTTGGCTTCAATTGGAGAAGGTTGCAGGTTAGAGAATATTGCAGTTGGCAGCAACCCAATGGGTTAGGTTACTAGTCTACGATGTTCTTGGCACCTCATAGGGAGGATGCCATCCCCATTGGAGACAATGTTAGAGTCCTATATTGTAGGAACCACAGTCATTTTTCTCTCATTATTCATTTGAGGTCATTTTTGTAAATATCAATGTTGGTTTCATGAGTGATATGGTCTAGAGGGGTCTATTTGTCATAATTCAAAGTGTAATGTCATGAGGGATCATCATTAAAAGGGTAATCGTAAGGGGTCAAGTTAAATAGGTATAGTGGTCAAGTTGCATCAAGGTAATCATGAGAAAGATTGTGTTGTCACGCTTTTTCATCTTGGCCACATAATTATAGGTGTTTTGAGTTAGTTCATGTGTCAAATCATGACTAGTCATGACACCAGCAAGGGTACAACAACCTGCAGTACAAGTGTTACGCTTTTGCCAAAGTGTTATGCTTTGTTTTCCAAATTCAAAATCGTGATTATCGCCATCAACTCTGCTCTTGATTATCATGGGAGGTTATTTACATGGTTAGATTCATCCAATATCTCTCCTCTTTATCATTCTCATCAGAAGCTCAGTGTGTGGTCATTCTTATTCGCTTCACAAAGGAGGCACGGGAGGCACCACACTTTTGCTCCAAGAAGAAAATTTGAGGTTTGAAGGTTTTCATTTGGCCTAGGAGCATTCTTACAAGTTTAAAACGTTGAATGGGTCATTACATGCCATCCGAGTACCCTCAACATGTCAGATGATGGTCGAAGGTAGTATAAGCTTGGAGCGCTACGCTTTTACAAAATCACCTTATTTTCACCATATCTCTTAAAACATGCACCCGTTTTCCATGAAATTTTATAGTAGATTATATGGGGGTGATATGAATGAGCCCACTTAATTTGAGGTCAAAATGCTTCATGATTTTCAGGAAACAAGCCACCATAATCTACATCCATTTTTTCATTTTCTTGAAATCTGTGAGTCTAATTTGGCTCAATGTTTTTTTGGAGAATTTTTATGATGATACTAACTTGATGTAAAAAAACCAGCTCAATATGTCTTACAATTTAGGAGATATTAAACAAATAGCACTCACTGTCCTTCTCTACTATTTTTTTGGGTGTGGAGATGAACGTTTGGTACCATTTATGAAGAAAGGCTTGAGGGAGGTATGTGATATGATCATTTCAGTGTCAGGATCATCATCCAAGTGTGAAGCTTGTATAAAAACATCACTGAGCACTCAATCTATGAAAAGGAGGTAGGGTCGTTGCATTTCCACAAAGCGTTGCATTTCTCACAAACTGGTGGTCAAATCTCTTTCACAGGTGAAAACTTAAGCCTATTTCAATACCTTGGTTTTGAATTGTTACCCAATTACATGCATGAGTTAAGAAAATAACATAAAAACCTGCAAGACACCATTTTCATTATCGATGTGCTTATTCTTATTTCGTCTCGTTTTCTCCTAATCATTGCTCTTCCACACCATGCTCCATCTTTTGCACTTGCCTTTGTCGAACTGTAAAAATTTGATTTTCAGCCTCCAATATAAATATACTCAATCTATTACACTAAATTAAAGCTCCTTTCATAAATTTGTGTGCTTAAGAAGTGTTTGAAAGCCCATTTTCTCGTGTGTTGTGCTTATGGCATTGCACTTGTCCCTTTAAATTTTTTGCCACCGGTATCAAACATTTGCAAGTTGTTTTAGGGTTTTTCTGAAGAATGTTTGTGTTTATTATTTTCTTTTGTATAATTTCTTTCCTAATCATCATCAAAGGTTAATTTGGAGATTCCTTGTCATTACTCTTACACTGGTTGCACAAAACAAGTTTTCCCTAAACATTAGACTATTCAATGTTGCAAAACAAGCATCATGTCAACTCTAGAGGAAATAACTAAGAGCCACTAAAATAATTGGAAGAGAAAGATAGGGGAAGATTAGACCTATTCGTTGAGGTGGCCAAAATTTGAATGTTGGAAGGGGTGAAGTAACACAATTTTATTTTTTGGCTTTTACCTAAAAAGTATGCTTGTTTATATGGTGGGGTTCCAGGTGATATTGTTTGGCACAAAGTTCCCCTAACGACCACATCTAGTTAGAACTCTAAAACTATTTTGAAGAAGCATCTTCATTAAATTTTGTGCTCTAGCTAGCATTAGTGTTTTTTATGTAAAGTTGGGCATTTTGCATTTTTGGTCAAGGGATGATGGAATGGGGTATATAGCATGGTCATTACAGTGTCAACATCATCATTAGTGGGTTCATCTTGGCTACAAACATCCTTGACCACTTAAACTGTAAAAAGAAGGTGTTGTGCTTCTGAGACAAACGCTACATTTTTTGCTACAAGAGGATTTTTCAAAGTTTGAGGTTTTGTATGGTAAAGGAAATATTCTAAAGGGTAACGTGTCCATATGCAGGTTTATTTGCAAGTGTTGGAGCTATCAATTAGCTCAGGAACCTACTAGAATCCTCTCAACCATCAAGAATTGTGCTTTTGCACTACATTTTTGTAGTTCTGAAAGTTTGGGAGTTTGTGCAGTGCCAGGCATTGTGTCTCCAAACAAAGTTACTTTTGAGCGACTTATGTTAGTCTAAACATGATGTAATTTGTTTTTTAGGTGTTATTAATTGTAATAAAACATTTTCATACTCACTAGCTTGATTTGGGGCTGAGGAATTAATGTAAAGTGTTTAGAAAAGATGTATTTATGCATTCCCTAGTTTTAGGTAGTTATGTGATATATTCTGTGAAAAATTTTCCTGTGTCAGATCTTGATGTTGTTTTTCTTCTTTCATGTTGTAAGTTTGTCTTATGATATTTGAATCTCTTGTATGTATGTCTTCATTCTTGGATGAACTAGAACTTAATTCATAGTTCATCTAAAGGGTGCTCTGACTTCGTTTTACCGAGTGATCTATGTTTTCTTCTTAATATGACATTCAAAATTGATCTCTAGTTTGATACTCATTATGTTGCTTCCATTTTTCTCACACTCACCCTCCTACAATGAATTAATTCCATCACCAAGACTGCTTACCTTGCCCCTGTTGAAAAACCCTTTCTCTCTTCATCTATCACCAGACAAATAATCAATCTACCATGACTCCATGCCCAATGGAGCTGTCTCTTTTTTTACGAGCAAACCATTGAAAATCAGAGATTATTGAACACTATACCTAGACTAATATAAGATTAGTTGAACAACCTAAGTGAGAGAGCCCTCTTTAAGGCTAGAAGATCTAGATTCTAGCCTAAAAGTGGTTTGTGGTTACCTCTGAATTTCTCTCGTTAGCCTATGGAAATTACGTAGTGCTAACACACATGAGAGAATTCCAACTTTGAAAAAACACCTCAGAAATATAAATGACTATGTCAAAAATAAAACAAGGATGGCAACAAAACAAGGAGTGCAACATACTCATTGATCTTCTCAATCCATAGGTCACTAAGACAACATGTAAGGAATATGTAAGATGTAGAAATTTAAGAACATACACTTATTTTAAAGTGTAAAGATTTTTTTTTTTAAATAACATTTTCCTTTATAATTTTGACGGACCATTTTTTGAATAATGAAAATTAGTAAATATTTTAAAAGGTTAGAAATTAACTCATAAATTATATATATATATATATTTATATATATATTATAATATTTATATATATATATATATATATATATAATAAAATAACTTTTAAAATGTTTTTTTCTTATGGAAAGAAATAAGGCTTTTTGAAATCATCAAAAGAGGGGAAAAAAAAGCAACCTTCATTGAAATAGTTGCAAGTTTATACATTTAGGTACATCATTATATAATGTTCCAAAAATTTGGTATTTCACGGTAAAGAACACTATCATATAAACATATATATCCCAAAAAAAAAATCATAGTTTTTGCATTTAAAAAAAAAAGAAAGAAAGATCAAATAGTAGTAAAGGAAACAAATATGTGAGTTATTTCCAAGGGTCAAGAATATATTTTTTCACCTACTCAGGTTTTTATTTTTAACCTTGCATGTGCTTTGGTCCAAATCTAGTTGTGTCTCTAGACATGCTCAAGAGAGATATCAAAGAAAGATGTCGTAGATTACAATTTTTTGAAGGAAGAAATAAGTAATTTTTTTAAGAGGAAATGAGTAATTTCTTTTAAAAAGAAATGAGTAATTTTGTAATTGAGTTATTGTTATCATCCACCTCATTAAATTCATTGGGTCCCCATAGATATGGGATTTTTGAAATCCTTCTTCTTTTGCCAATTCTAAAATTAGTTTAAAGAAAATAACTTTGCAAAAATTGTTTAAAGTTGAACCAATATTAATGGGGTGTCATAAATACACTTTAGTGCGAGGGATTTGGACTATGAATTTTAAAGTGATTATAATAATTCAATTTGTAGTTTTGGTGAATTGTTTTGATAGATTATTTTCTCTTTTAAATAAGTTATCTTCCATATGAATACCATGGGTCAATACCATCGATTTTCAATACCATGGGTCAATACCATGGCTTTTCAATACCATGGGTCAATACCATGGGCATTTTTATTTTTATTTGATTTTTATAGGGTTATTTTTTTTTATTTTTATTCATTTCTTTTATTTTGACAAAGTAAAATATTTACATTACATGAAATTTTTTCTTTAATTTTTATTTTTATGTAATTTGATTTAGTCAAAATGTCAAACATTTTGTTACAACATCTCTACTATACTCTACTTGAAAGTGCCTCTTGACAATATAAATTAAATTTAACCCTAAAATTCTATATATAACTTATAATTTATAATAAACCTGGGGTTTTGACAGCCCCTGGTTTTTCCCATGGTATTCTTGAGCCACGGATTTGTCCATGGTATCCTTCTCTAATATAGCCTATTTAAAGACGTAAAAATCCAATGAATTGTTATTGTTATTAGTTTTTGGATTAGTCTCATATGTTTTGGAATAATAAAATTTTCTGTGTGGTTCAGGACACTGGAGATTGGTGATTGCTACATAAATGATGGAGCTTGCCTTGGTTCTGGGACACGAGAGATTGGTGATGAGCTTACATTGGTTCAAGGATACTGGAGATTGGATGGAGCTTGCCTTGGTTCAGGGACACTAGAGGTTGGTGATTGCTACGTAAACGATGGAGCTTGGCCCTCGTTTTTCCCATGGTATTCTTAAGCCATGGATTTTCCCATGGTATCCTTCTCTAACGTAGCCTATTTAAAGACATAAAATTCCAATGAATTTTTTTTGTTATTAGTTTTTGGATTAGATCTGAATTTGAATTTAAATGGGTGGTCTGAGGCCTAGAAATTGACATCGTGTGGGACGTATTTTAGATTTCTGAACGTATTTGAAAATTATTGAAAATTTTTCACCGTCAAATTTGATGTGTGTTATAATAAGTAAATTGACAAAATGACTTCCAATTTTAAAGTTAAATCGTCAAAATCTCTAATACCTTAAGTGCAAGTAAAGATAGCCTACAATAAAATATTATGAATATTATAATACCTCATTCAACTATATGTACAAATTATAGTACATTATATTAACTTTATGTCAATAGATTGGTGAGAATTTTAACACTATATTTATGCTCCTCTTTATCAAGAAACCAAGCGCCTATGAATGGAATATGGTTGTTATAAATTTTCAATTAGTATTATTTCCCCCTTTTTGTTATCGGATTCTCATTCTGAACTTTTGGGGTTCACAAGCTTGTTTAGTTATCATCAACAAATATTGGGTTTCCATTAGATCTCGAATGTGCACAGAAATAGTAAGTTCACAGTTAAGTTCACAGTTCCATCCTTCTATGCATCCTTGCCTCCTTGCCGAGGAATGGGCTAGTGAAGAAACCTTATAAGCTTATGAGCTCTCAGTGCTTTCCATGCTAAATGGGACTTCTAATTTTCTCATCAACAGGGAAGTTATAAGAATTCACCAATCCCACGTGTGTTTGATGAGTATCTTCCCTAACTATTAGATTTATATTCCTTATAATTCTTTGGAATGATTGACTTCCCTTTTATTCACTAGACTATTAATGTGATGATTATCTTCCCTAACTATTAGATTTATATTCCGCATAATTCTTTGGAATGTTTGATTTCCCTTTTATTCGCTAGATTATTAATGTGTATTTCCCTAGACTCAATAGTGAAGAAACCTTATAAGCTTATGAGCTCTCAGTGCTTGCGATGCTAAAGTGGGACTTCTAATTTTCTCCTCAACAGGGAAGTTATAAGAATTCACCAATCCCACTTGTGTTTGATGAGTATCTTCCCTAACTATTAGATTTATATTCCTTATAATTCTTTGGAATGATTGACTTCCCTTTTATTCACTAGACTATTAATGTGATGAGTATCTTCCCTCACTATTAGATTTATATTCCGCATAATTCTTTGGAATGTTTGATTTCCCTTTTATTCGCTAGACTATTAATGTGTATTTCCGTAGACTCAATTTTTTATTTCCCTCATTATTATTTGTCACTCTCTATTTTCATAAGTAATGAAAACTTTTTAGGGATAACTGTAAAGCGATATACTCTTGAAAGTATCCGCCATTATTTCAGATATAACATGAATACTAAGTTAGATACATGTTTGATTATCATTAGATATATTTTTTATTATCGTTTCACAGTTCCACATAAATGATTCATTGTTCTTTCACTTGGAGAAAAAACTTTGGGCATAATTGTCTATGTTGACTGGTTAAAGAAAGGCATTAGCTTTTATCCTGGACTTGTAAAGCTTTAGGTTGATATGATTCATTGTTCTTTCAAGTTGGACTCGAGAGAAAATCTTGGGCATAACTCTCTATTGTTCACTGGTTAAAGGTCAAAGGTGAAAATCTAATCTTGGGCATAACTGTGTACTCTTGTTAAAGGTCAAAGTTATTAGCTTTTATTTTGGACTTGTAAAGCTTTAGATTGATGATACTTCAGAATTAAATAAACATTTGGAAATTGATAATTATGTAGTCATTGGGTTAAGTTCCAACTGTTTTCGAAAAAGGATTACCTTACCCTAAAACTCGAGGCTTTCCTTACCCTAAAACTCGAATAGACTTATATTTGAGTTTCAAAGAAATAGAAATTGATAACTCCTTTGTATCCATTTATTTAATTTTTCCAATATGTGTGCAAGGGGATATTCAATGCACTCAACATTTGAGAAAAGGAGGTATTTCTCTTTACTAAGTAGAGGTAAAAAAAAATTGTTGGTAGAGGTTGCAATTTTTAGTTGGCATCAACAGTTTGGAAACTGGTTGTCTAATTAGGGAGGTTGACATTTCTAAATTGACTTAGAACGTAAAATGAAGGGTATCCAAAGCTGTCTAATTAGGGAGGTTGACATTTCTAAATTTACTTAGAACGTAAAATGGAAAGCATAAAAAATGTAAAAATTTCATGAAATTCTTTTTCGAGGGGAAAAAAATTTGAAATTCCAGGCGTGGGTGGTCTCATATGTTTTGGAATATTAAAATTTCCTATGTGGTTAAGGGACACTTGGGACACTTGAGATTGGATAGAATTTGATGAGTAAATTTAATGAAAAAATTAAGTGTCAGGGTGTAATTTACCCATTCAAGAAATTTCATTTCCCCCAACACTTTTTATTAAAATAATCAAAGTGAATATTAAAATTTCAAAAAACTGTCAAATTTGACTCAATGTTCCAAGTTTGGGATTAGGTATAAACCAAAAATAGAATTTGATAAATAAATTTAATGAAGAAATTACCTGTTAAATGTAATTTATCCATCTATAAAATTTTCGTATCTACCAATATTCTTTATTAAAATAATAAAAGTGAACATTAAAATTTCAAAATCCGTCCAATTTGACCAGTGCTCCAAATTTGCAATTACTACCTTGATCGGAATATTGCATATCCGATACACACCGACGTCCTTTACAAGTCCCTACCAAACAAGCACCTCTAACTACAAATGAATTAATAATTTATTGGTATCATCTTTGAAATTCAAGAACTCGAACAAATATTTAGTTTTAACCGTATAGATTCAAACAAATATTCTCTTTAGCCCTAATGAACTGGTCATGGATTCAAACAAATATTTCTTTTATCCCAAATGAATTTGTAACTCATTACAGTCATCCGTAAATCGGCCACATGTTAACTAACTTAACCAGTTTGCATGGCTGGCCAGCATTCTGCAATAAATGGCTCCGCGGCCCCGGACGAGTCGGGATAGGAGCCCGGGGCCATTTTTCTATTCGTTTCCCATTTGATTCCTTACGCAAAAATTCCGTATTTTCCGGGGGATTCACTAGATCTCTACGTCTATAAAAATTCTAAGCAGTCGTTGTTGCACCTGCAAAGCTTGGGTACTGTGGGAGAGACTCTGCAAGCGGAAGCTTGATACGAAAGTTTCAGTTGGGTTTGAGGTTTAATTCGCAAATTTCCATTGGGTTTGAGACACCATGTCTGGAGACACAGTAGATTCTGTCAGTGTCGCCGTTAGTGAGAATGAGCTCGTGACTATGGCGAATTGCGTTAGTCTGCAAGGTAAGCTGTGAGTTTTTATTTTCAGGTGCATGCTTTCGTTTGTTAAATAATCTGTCAATAATCTGCTGGAGTTCTCTGCATTTTCCAAAGTTTTTGTTAAATTTTAAAGCAGGTAGCTTTACATAATTGTACATAAATTCTACGTACTCTAATATTATTTTCGGATACAAATTACGTGTAAATTTGCAGACAACGTGTCTTTAAATTTACACAGTCCACATTCAGAAAATAATATTACATGTTAGTTTTGTTAGATTCCAGATTTCATATAATATATCATTATTTCTGAATATGGATTAAGTGGATCTGTTTAAAACATCTAACCCATTTTTTTTAAAAGACCCACTTTACTTACGCACCTAGAGGTGAGTAATGAAATGAAATTTTATAGGTTACTTAGTTCTGTTATATTTTAAATTTTACATAATATTATATCATTTCAGAATAAAATTGTATTGAATTATTGATTCATATAATTTATGACGTGCTTTTAATTTAATGTTATTTGAAGGAGGTCTTGCTGCAAATTCAGAAATCAAAGGAGCAGACGAGACAGATAGCAAGAAGCAGCGGAAGAACCTATACAGAGGTATAAGACAACGCAGGGGAAGATGGGGTGTAGAAGTCAGGGATCCCATCGAAGGCGTGAACGTTTGGGTTGGTACCTATGACACACCGTTAGAAGCTGCTTTAGCATATGATGCAGAAGCCAAGAGGCGCAGAGGGAAGAAAGCCAGGCTCAATTTTCCTGATGGGGCACCTCCCAAAAAAAGTAGGCACTTGCCAGGACGTTCAGCAAGCTCAGGTGATGCTCAGGGCAGAAATTCCAATGTGGAAGTTAGTGCAAGATTTTTGAATGGGGTCGGTCAGATCTTTCAATCTGATTCACCCTTACAAAGTAGATCTGGTGAGTCACCGATACCAGGGTATAATTCGGGTGGGGAGGCAACAAATCCAATTTGAATTGCATTTTTAAAAAAAGAAAATTATAGTCTATGAAAACAATTGCCCTTTTTAATGTTTTAAAATTAGACGCATTCCAACGGCTGCCAAATGTGAAGCTTGTTTTTCATATATACCATCTAAGTAGGTGTTTGACACTCCCCTCTTAATTCTTTTAGGTATTATTGTGTGTTCATACTTTTACCGTCCATGAAAGTGAGTTGAATTATCTCACAATTTTGAGAGGCTCATATTAAGTTTTAGATTTATATAATTTATGATGTGCTTTTAATTTAATGTTATTTGAAGGAGGTCTTGCTGCAAATTCAGAAATCGAAGGAGCAGACGAGACAGATAGCAAGAAGCAGCGGAAGAACCTATACAGAGGTATAAGACCACGCAGAGGAAGATGGGGTGTAGAAGTCAGGGATCCCATCGAAGGCGTGAACGTTTGGGTTGGTACCTATGACACACCGTTAGAAGCTGCTTTAGCATATGATGCAGAAGCCAAGAGGCGCAGAGGGAAGAAAGCCAGGCTCAATTTCCCTGATGAGAAGACTCATTCCATAAATTTGTTTGATGCTAGATCATGCTCACATAGTGAGAATTCTGCAAACAAACGTGAGCCATAAAAGTCAAAATTCATAAATTTTATGGCTTTTCATGCTCAGCGAGGGGAACACTAAGAACTAAGCACAGTCGGCATAAATGCCTGTTTTGAACTTTATTTTGGAGTTGTGATACATGGTGCTCTTTTAGAACTTTGTAGTGTTAAAATACAAAATTTATCTGATAAGTTTTGCTTTCATCCACAGGCAAAGAAAATGTTATGATTACTTGCTTTTGAAATTTGAAGGAACAGAAAAACACCGGTAGAATGATTTACTTTTGCATCACAATTTTAACAATCTTTTTATCTAGTTGTGTCTAGAGTAGTTGTCTAATTCAGTATGGATGTCTAATTCACTATGGAAAAGATGTGGTAATACAAAAGGTTTTGATAACTTTGTTGATTGTTTTTGGGTTGCAGATTTTGATAACCTTATTGGCTGTTTTTGGGTCGCAGATTTTGATAACCCAAGGTTTTGGCAATAATATTTGTCCTGATAAAACTTAAATAAGTATGAGAAAATATATTATATAATGTAAGTGTACCATTCTATTTAATAAAGTACTTCATTGTATCTGGATAACCATTTTTAAACTCTAGATCAAGTTAATATAGTACTTCATTGTATATGGATAACAATTTTTGATGTGAAATATGTAGAATCATTTTTCATGTGAAACTGTTTATTATTTCAAAATAAGATTGACCTGTGACAGTGAACTTCAAAAAGAAACAATGCAATTCTAGGAAATATTGCGGTTTTGGCTTCTTCTCCCAGTCATGGATTTATCTCTAGCAACATTGATCTCACTATGGCTTGAGCTAACAGAAACAGGTGGTATTGAATGACTTGTTAACTGCGTCTGATTGGTTGATTAGGGAGCTTGAATCTAACTCCAATGGAGAACATTGGTCTTCATCCTTTATTTGCCAATGTGAAGCCCATTTTGATTTTCATGAAGCTTTTTGATTCTCAGTGGGTTTGAGGTTAGAAGATATTCTCGAACCTCTTAGTTTTTGTAGTGATTTGATGAGACTCTGAAATTTAATGTGGGTTGGTAAGTTTTGATAAAGATTTTAATTTTGTTTCAGCAAGAGTATGGGCACAAGTAAAGGTTATTAAAAGCATTTAATTTTATTGTTTTTTTATTTTAAGGCATCATGGCAAATGAAAATGATGTAAGTCTTTTTGTTGTCATAGATATATATATATATATATATATATATATATAATGTAATGTTTATTGTTAAGAATAGAGGGGAAGAACGCAGTAGCGCATATGATAATATACACAGCAGTGTAAATGAAATGTAATTGAAAAGTGAGGCACAGTGCATATGAAAAAGTTTTGAATATGCAAAAATGAACAAGTTGCAGCGTGAGAAAGGTCTGTGTAATTTTCACAAAGCAATGAATGTAAACAGAAGTCTGTTTCTACAGCAGTGAATGTAAAAGAGATTTTTACACACATTAGTGTAAAATCTCACGAGGAGATAGAGTATTTGTTTTTGTTGAAATGTTATTGGCGAATCCCTCTCACTGAAAGAGGATGAATTTTGTATCAGTCTTTTATTAATGAATCCAAAATGTTTTTATGTGTGAGAAAAATTCTCTCTGCTCAAAAAAATTATTTTTTTTTCCGCTGTGTTAAAGATCCTGTGCAGAAAAACAGAGCATTGTTTCTGTGCGTACAGTTTATGTGTTTGTTTTAGGATTTTACCATATAAAAATTTCCAACAGTGGTATCAGAGCTAGTTCAGGCTCTTTGAAGACATTCAAAGAAGCTGAAGGAAGGAGTTTCTTGGTGCAGGAGTTTCTCCAGCAAACTCTCGCAAAAGGATCCAGGTATTTTTCAGATTACTTTCTCTGTATTGCTGTTGAAGAAACAATCAATTATTTTAATACACAGTCAAACATTTAGAAGCATAGTTAAAGAGTGCTAGAATGGCCAGCACCATGACCAGCATGGGTATGTTTAACACCCAATTCCCACAGTTCAATGGGAAAAACTATGACTATTGGGCAATAACCATGAAAGCCCTGTTTGCCTGTCAAGATTTATGGGAAATAGTTCAAGATGGTTTTTAAGAACTAGCAGACGAAACTGAGTTTAATATATTAACTCAGGCACAGAAAGACCTATTGAAGATCAATAGGAAAAAAGACTCAAAAGCCCTTGTATTTTTCTATCAAGCAATGGACAAGAGTGTGTTTCCAAGGATAGCACCAGCGAAGACATCTAAAGAAGCATGGAAAACTCTCAAGACAGCCTATCAAGGCATGGAGAAAGTGAAGACAGCAAAACTACAGTTGGTGAGGAGAGATTTTGAGAATCTGAACATGAAAGAGTCAGACAATATTGACTCATTCTTCACACATGTGATTGGTTTGGTCACACAGATAAGAACTCATGGAGAAGTTCTTGAAGAAAGGAGGATTGTGGAGAAACTATTGAGGGTCCTACCCTCAAAGTTTGATGTGATTGTCACCACCATAGAAGAGACAAAGGATCTCTCAAACTTTTCAGTTGATGAGCTACATGCATCACTGATAACTCATGAGCAGAGGTTGAGTAGAAATGAAAACTCATCTCTAGAGCAAGCCTTTAGGACCCAGATGTCCTTTGGAAGAGGAAGAGGTCAAGGTAGAGGAAACAAAAGAGGAAGAGGCAGAAGCCAGAACAGAGGTGGAAGGAACAGTCCAGCAAATGCTCAAGGAAGATGCAACAATCCAAATCAGAACCAAGGCCAAGGCAGCAGCCAACAAAATGGACATCATCATGCTCATGGACAAAGGTATGAAAAATCCAATGTCTAATGTTATTATTGTAAAAAATATGGGCACTATGCCAATGAATGTAAGAAGAAGCAGCATGATATGAGTAATAGTTCTAGTGAAAATATCACTAGAGAAAATATCAGCCAAAATAATGTTTTATTAGCTTGTAACATGGCTGAAACAAATAGTGAAGACATATGGTTTCTAGATTCCGGTTGTAGCAACCATATGACAAGAAACATAGCCTTGTTTTCTGCTTTAGATCAAAGTGTGAAGTCACAAGTCAGACTTGGGACTAATAGTAAAATTTCTGTTATGGGTAAAGGAGAATTTAAGATATTTACAAAAGAGGGTGAAAAGAAAACCATAGAAGATGTCTACTATGTCCCTGGAATGAGATGTAACCTCTTGAGTATTGGACAACTTGTCCATAAGGGGTACAATGTTTTCTTTAAGAATGATGTATGCACCATGATGGATATAGCACCCAGCAAAAGATGCATTGCTGAAGTGAAGATGACGAGGAACAGGATGTTCCCTCTCAGAATAAGGGCAGATTTGAAAAACAAAGAAGTAATTGCAGCAGCTACCCAAGAGGCTTTCCAAAGCGTGCCAAAGGATGAAAATTGGTTGTGGCATTTGAGATTTGGACATCTCAACTTTGGAGGTCTTAACTTTTTGAGCAGAAAAGGAATGGTAAGAGGATTACCATTGATAAAGAAACCAGACAGCCCTTGTGAAGTGTGCATATTGGGAAAACAACACAGGGAAAGTTTTCCATCAGGGAAAAGCATAAGGAAAAAAGCACCCTTAGAGATTGTCCACTCAGATTTGTGTGGACCAATGCAAACTCCATCACTAGCAGGCAACCAATATTTTCTAACATTCATTGATGATTTCACAAGAAAAACTTGGGTTTATTTTTTGAAGAATAAAAGTAAAGTGTTTGAAAAATTCCGAAATTTCAAAGCACTTGTAGAAAACCAAAGTGGCCTGCATATCAAATTTTTAAGAAAAGACAGAGGAGGTGATTATATCTCCAAGGAATTCCTACAGTTTTGTAGAGAAAATGGAATTCGCAAGAAATTTATAGCAAGGTACACTCCACAGCAAAATGGAGTTGCTGAAAGGAAGAACATGACCATCATGGATATGGCGAGGAGCATGTTGAAGGCAAAGCATTTTCCAAATGATTATTGGGTTGAAGCTGTAAATTGTGCAGCATATATTTTGAACAGGTGTCCTACAAAAGCATTGATGAATAGAGTGCCAGAAGAAGCATGGAGTGGGAGAAAGCAAGGAGTCACCCACATGAAAGTTTTTGGATGTGTGGCTTATGCACACATTCCAGATAAGCTAAGGAGGAAGTTGGATAGCAAAGGGGAGAAATGTATCTTCATTGGATACGGTGAAGAATCCAAAGCATACAGGTTGTATATCCCATCTACCAAGAAGTTTTTTGTGAGCAGAGATGTTCAGTTTATTGAGGAGGAAGCTTGGGATGGAAGCATAGAGAAAACAGTGAATGTTAAAAATTGTTTGCCTCATGATGAAGATGATGAAGAGGTGGCTGAAATGCATCCCCGAACGGAAGTGCCAACACAAGGGCAGCAAGCGAAACCCTTGAGGAGAAATGAAAGTGCTTCTCCAAACACACCACAAAGTGGAAATTCAAGTGCATCTTCAAGCACTTGTACACCAAATGAAAGAGGTAAGAAATTTAGAAATTTAAGTGACATTTATAATGAAGGAATGAATTCCTTATTTGCCTTGTATTGGCATGTTGATGACCCTATTCATTTCGAAGATGCAATCAAAGATAAGAAATGGATAGAAGCTATGGATGAGGAAATGAATGCCATAGAAAGAAACAAGACATGGGATTTGGTTGAGCTACCAAAAGGTAAAGAACTCATTGGAGTCAAATGGGTCTATAAGACCAAGTGCAATGCTAAAGGCAAGATAGAAAGACACAAAGCAAGGCTGGTTGTCAAAGGGTACAAGCACCAGTATGGGAGAGATTATGAGGAAACTTTAGCACCGGTTGCAAGAATGGAAACTGTGAGAGCAGTGCTGTCCATAGCAGCACAAAACAAGTGGAAAGTTTACCAAATGGATGTGAAGTCAGCATTCCTAAATGGAGTGTTAAAGGAAGAGGTTTATATTGAGCAACCTCTAGGCTATGAGAAGAAAGGCGAAGAGCACAAAGTGTGCAGATTGAAGAAAGCTCTTTATGGGCTGAAGCAAGCGCCAAGAGCGTGGTACAGTAGGATAGATTTCTATCTACTAGAAAATGAGTTTGACAAATGTGAGGGAGAACCCACTGTCTACATCAAAGAAAAGGATTGTAAGATTTTAATTGTTTGATCGGAGAATCCACAGTAAGAGAATTTTTACACCAACGTTTCGAATCCCAAATGGGATCCATCATCAGGGTTAAGAGAGAGATGGATCCCATTTGTGATTCGAAACGTTGGTGTAAAAATTCTCTTACTGTGGATTCTCTGATCAAACACTCGAAAAGCACAAACCACAGATCTTTGAAATCCAAGATTTTAATTGTTGTGTTATATGTTGATGATGTGATTTTCATAGGTAATGATGAGTACCTCATTAAAAATTTCAAATCAGTCATGAAAGAAGAATTTGAAATGAATGACATGGGTTTGCTGAGATACCTCTTAGGAATAGAAGTAGATCAAAATGAAAATGGAATCTTTATCTCTCCAGCGAGATATGTAAATGAAGTATTGGGCAGATTTAATATGCAAGAGTGCAAGGCAGGGATCACTCCCATGGTAATGGGATTAAAAACCAGCAAAGAGGACAGCAGCAAGGATTTTGATCCTAGCTTATATAAGAGCATAGTTGGCAGCCTCATGTATTTAACAACAACTAGGCCAGATATAATGTTTGCTGTTAGTTTAATTTCCAGATTCATGGAGAGGCCAAAGGACGCACATTGGCAAGCAGCAAAAAGAATTCTAAGGTACGTTAAAGGTACTAAAAGTTTTGGCATCTTATATAATGTCTGAGAACATTCAGATTTAGTTGGCTACACCGATAGCGATTGGGCTGGAAGTATAGATGACCAAAAAAGCACTTCTGGTTATGTTTTTCACATGGGTTCAGGAGCCATTTCATGGGCTTCTAAGAAGCAATCCATTGTAGCATTGTCTACAGCAGAGGCTGAATATGTGGTAGCTACAGCAGCAACATGTCAAGCAATTTGGATGAGAAGGATGTTGAGGAGCTTAGGCCAAGAACAAGAAAAAGTAACAGTGATTTTTGTGACAATAGCTCAGCTATTGCATTATCAAAGAATTCAGTGTTTCATAAGAGAATGAAACACATCGACACAAGGTTTCATTATATCAGAGAATTGGTGAACAATGGAGAAATCATTTTACAATATTGCAGCACTCAAGAACAGGTCACGGACATTCTGACCAAGCCTTTGGATCAGAAAAGCTTTAAATTTTTGAGGAAGTGTTTGGGTATGACTGAATGCCCAGCAGTTGAAATTAAACGGGAGTGTTGAATTCGTAATTTCAACTGCAGTTCTTATCTTGCGATGCGATGAGATCGCAGATCGCAAATCGCATGCAAGCTTAGTACCTCTGTTTTGTTCACTTGACTTCAGCGATTGAGATGGTGCGATGCAATCCGATCGCAAAACGCAAATCACACCAATATTATAGTGTTCCATTTTTTCCTCCCGAAAATTGTGATTGTGTGATGCGATCCAATTGAAGTCAACGATTGAAGTACATGCCTGCAGTAAATAAATTTGACGTGAAGTAAAAGTTTATTTACCGCAGTTTTTGTCAATAAAACAGTAAATGAAATTTACTGTGGGTTGGTAAGTTTTGGTGAAGTTTTTAATTTTGTTCCAGCGGGAGTATGGGCACAAGTAAAGGTTGGTAAAAGCATTTAATTTTTATTGTTTTTTATTTTACCGAGGCATGACAAGAGAAAACAGATGTTGTTTTGTTATCATATATATATGTAATGGTTTTGTGTTGACAATTGATGGAAAAATACGCACAGCAGTGCGAAGCAAAAGGGGAAAAACACAGAAACGCGTATGATAATATACACAGCAGTGTAAATGAAATGTAATTGAAAAAGTGAGGCACAACAGTGCATATGAAAAGTTCTGAATATGCAAAAGGGAGGCAACAACGTGAGAAAAATCTGTGTAATTTCCACACAGCAGTGAATGTAAACTCTCTGTAGTTGAAGTCTGTTTTCACAGCACTAATGTGGTGAATCCCTCTGAATGAAAGAGGATGAATTTTGTATCAATCTTTTATTTATAAATACAAAGTGTTTTTATGTGTGTGAAAAATATGACTGTTGCTCAGAAATTTTATTTGTTTCCGTTGTGTTAAAGATCATGAGGAGAAAAACAGAGCATAGTCTCTATGTCTGAGTTTTTTGTTGTTTTTGGGATTTTACCAGAAAAATCCCCAACAGAGTAGAAGTTGACATTGTGGAATTTTGCATTTCATCCTTTTCTCTGCAGTTTTAAGATTTTCTACCCGTTTTATCTTTAATTCAGCTAGTGCGTTAATTTATTTTCTGTCCGTTAAGTTTTATCTATGACTCGGAGGTTTTGATATCTGAAGCATTTCGTGGCTCATCAGAAGAATAGCAGTCCGGTGCAGTGGGTGAAGAAGTTGGCATTGTGGAAATTTGCGTTTCATCCTTGTCTCTGCAGTTTTAAGATTTTCTGTTCATTTTATCTTTAACTGAGCTGGTGCGTTAATTTAGTTTATGTCCGTTAAGATTTTCTCTATTAATTTATCTTCTGCGAGTTAGCTGGTACATTTCATTAGCTAGTGGGTTTTATCTTTAAATCAGCTAGTAGTTTTAAGATTTTTTGTAAATCATATAGTGGGTTTTATCTTTAACTCTGTTGTTTTAATATATGAAGCACCTTCGTGCCTCAACAGAAGAATCGCAGTCTCTGCTAGTGCGTTTTTGTTAGAAGAATAACCGAGATTATGGAAGTAGAGAATCGAAGAGGGTGACGAGAAACACGTAGACCAGGGAATACGAGCTGCGGTAGTACCTCAAACGCTTCCTCCTTGTCTCGCAGTAATGCTCGGAGAAGAAGTAGTAGTGACACGAGGAGTGGTAGGAGTGTGGATAATGACAGGAGTGGTAGGATCATTAGTTCTAATCACCGGAGTGATGACAGTGACGTGAGACCACTAACTGCTTCCTCATCTAATCCTGCAACTGTTACACAGTGGAATTACATCACAAGTAACGTAGCTGATGTAACTGACATTGCGAGAACAGAAGTAGTAGCGACTGTTACATGGGAACGAGTTGTACGTTCGCGCGAAAGAAGAGAAGAATTTAGTTGGGAAAGAAGAGAACAATTTAATCTTGTACTTATAACAACAATACTACGTTCGCGGCAAAGAAGAAAACCAGCTGTACCTATGACAATAATACCAGAACGAGTTGTACCTATAACAAGAAAATAATTTAGTTAGGAAAGAAGAGAAAGATGCTCAGTCCATCTGATAAGCGGATAGAGCGCCCGTGTAGTATTTTCCCTGCGTAATCATTTCTGAGCAACATATCAATGATGATAATAATTCAATGTGTTCATTTTACCTGGAGCAATACAAAGTGGGGGAGGAGGCGCGCTTTATGCCATGTGGTCATATGTACCACGAGACCTGCATATTTAGATGGCTGGAAAGGCAAAACACATGTCCTCTCAGTCAATTCAAGATGCCAATTCAAGGTTGATTGTAAAAGATTTATCATTTCAGTCTTCTAAAAAGGTTAGTCCAAACTAATAATTTTATTTTGACTAAGAACACTGAGTAGTTCAAAATCGACGATTGCGAAAGAGATTTCGTTTCACCCATTTTCTTTAGGGTTTGCTGAAACAATTTAACTACTATGCCTGGTTGATATGGGCAATGCCTAAAACATACGAGGTTATCTGGCAAAGCCCTTGTTCGTTTGCCTATTGCTTCTTCGCTGTATGAATTCATTATTTTTGCATTAGCAGATGAATATCTTGAGTTTCATTTTATCTTTAAACTAGCATTTTCACTAGATGTTGCAAAGGAAACGTCGTAAGGCATAAATTGAAGAAAGCAAGTAGAGAAAAAAAATACTTTGATAAAGAATAAAAATGTATTAAACACTCAAATCAATGCCCCATTAACTAGAACCACTTAGTAGACATTCCATATGAAATGGGCATATGATCCAAGAACATTGCTGCATAACAGAGCCAATTAGTGAGCTAACATAAGTATAAATGGTTTCATATACTAAAATCCACGGGTCTAACAAATCTTGTTTAGCCATTTAAGATATAGAAGCTTCGAAACCTTTGTATATGAGCTATTGTCAAAGGATTTCCCTTGTCCTCAGAAGCATTACCACTAGTACCAAGCATTACCACTGAATTTCGAATTTTTTCACGTTCGGCAAATTCCAAACCTGAAGGTTTCATCGAACCCTTGACTTAGCTCCCCACAACATGGTGGAAGTTGCATAATTCAGTTTCACTCAATCGTTGAATTTCCGTGTTTTTCACCCACAATGCATGATCTACAAATCTCCCAATTCTTAGAGAACGAGAGAACAAAATTACCTTCAAATCAGAATTTTACCAGAAAATCAAATTCCCAAAGCATACATGTGTTTTTATTTTGTATAACAGAATCCTATAAATTCTGCATTTTTCGTAGTCAGCACAGTATGTTGTATACATGAGATAGATTTGGGCAACTGTATTCATGTCAAAGTTGACAGCTAGTCCAGATTTTAAAGATTCAGGAAAAAAGGAAAAATATACTGCATCACAGTCTAACCCAGATCGAGATGAACATAAGCTTTATCAAAATATCATATACAATTAAGTCTCCCATTTACAATTATAAATCTATACAGCACATGGCCACCTTGAGCAAATGAATCATTCACCTAGGTCAAAAATAGGAAATTGCATTCTGTCATTTGCCAAGCAAAACGAAGACTGCCTGGCCCCCTTGACCAAATAAACCATCCAACTAGATCATAAGATGAGGAATTTGCATTCCTGTCATTTTAAGTAAAACACAAAAATGCATGTCTGTGCGGGTCAAATGAGCTCATTCCTAAAATACTATTAGCAAACCTAGTAAAACATTAAAATTGTCCCAAAATCCTACCATCAGCCAAGAAAGTGCAGCAACCACAACGAAACACTTTGGGGTTAAAACGACCAAAAAGACATGAAGGCACTGGATACGCTTCAAATAAAAGAGAAACAATTGAAAAAAACAAAAATGACACAAAGAGAGACAAAGAAAAGTAGGGGAACCTAATAGATATAGAGGAAAAGAAAAATAAGAGGAGGAGGAATTGAGTATAACTGATGAAAAGTGAAATAACTGATGATAAAATTTCAACAGATTTTAACACTGAAAATTAGCATAATTTAGAAGCACCAATCAGAAAATGTGAAGCACCACAGAAATTAAGTGACCAGCAAAACATCAAATTTCAAAGTTCACATGCTCCGTTTCAAATCCTCTATATAAGTTTTTCCTGTCAATTGACATTCCCAATCTGGTTAGGGCATTTCAAGAAAGTCCAGAGGGTGAACAGATGAGAAATTCAAAGCAAAACCAAAGACAATTTGACCTTGCAGACGAGAGAAATTTTAAACTTGTAAAATGGATGGTTAAAGCCTAAGCGACCACAACAATAACAAAAAAAAAAAATCAAACACAAATAAGATTCCATGTAAATGTAAGCACTGCAAATATTAAATTAAGAGGGGACAGAAAAGAGTGAAGTTAAACGAGAATGCTAACAGAGAAGCCTATAAAAAGGGTAAATGGGGAGGCTAACAAAAAATCAAAATGTAGCGAAGAAAGACACCAGAAACGAGAAATCTAGACAAAACATAAAAGAAAAACTAATTAATGATTTTACCAAAATGGCATTAATCCTCAACCAAAATTTAATGCAATTTTTAGCCCCACTAGCCTATTTTTTATCATATCCAGTATCTAACATTGCCTGATTGTGGTGTGCTGCAACAAGGACAACATCTTTGCCTTAGAATCTCAAGCCTGAATCATAAATAAAGTAATCAGTTGTGTTTCTTTGTATCATGCAACAAAAATCGAACCAAATTAGGATTTAAGAGATCAAGGAACTTAGACTCACCATTCATGTTGATGCCACAGTCTCTGCCAGGTTTGGTTTTAGTTTTTTGTTTACCTCTAAAGTGCTTCCATCCAATGCTGAGGCAAACCTGAGATAAACAAACAATTTATAATCATTTTTTCAATATTAAACAAGAAATTCCCTCAAGTATGCACCCATATAAAATAAAGTTTCAATTAAAGCTTAATTTATGAAATGCAAAAAGGCAAGAAACAGATGTGATCTTCATCATAACATACAAAGCAAACAAATAATATTGTTCAGACATAATCGTTGAAATAGGAGTTTACCTTGCATCCCTTGCCTTTTTCTTCTCATCTTCCAAGGACGTAGATTTCACATCCACTCCAAATCTAGCCAAACGAGCTTTCTTCTTTGCTTCATCATCAACAGATGAGTGCAAAGTAAGTCCAATAATTTGGGCATTGTCAGATTCCAATTATTCTGAAGTAAAACAAATGTGTATCATAATTTTGGATAAAAATATTAAGGAAATTAAATTAACAATAAATTAGACACACACAAGATAAGGAAAACAGAAGATAAGGAAAACAACATCATAATCTCAGGAATATAGAGAATAAATTCCTGAATTTTCAAAGAACAGACCTCTCAGCCCTCGCTTCCCTCTTTTCTTCTTCCGATATTTTTGTTTCTCCTAGACCAGGAGAGGTAGGCTTTGGAGTACCATTTACTGACTCACCAAATTTGTCAATAAAACATACCCAAAGGTAATCTCTGTCAATTAAGAGATGAAACATATTGACTTATAAGATTGGGGACCATGTGCACTGACCATTCAATACAAAAATTACTTCCATAGAAATTAATCACTTTAAAGACTAGAGCAAAGTCCAATAGCACCAGAACTGACACAGTCCATCAAACTTAAAAAACACATATTATGGCCAAACAGAGTTTAAAATAAAATACAGCATATATTTAACAGAGATACTGAACAGCTAAGTTAAACAAACATAAACCTTAAAAATGCTAGAATCCCTATAACCTAAATCATACAACGAGATTTTTCCACAATTCCAAAGGGTGGCATTCCAGGTCTGCAGCAGCAATTAGTGCCCAAACAAATAGTCATCATATATAAGGTCATTTTATATACAGGGATTATCCACTCCACTCCATGACTTCGAGGACCAACCCTTCCAGCTAGCTGCAGTACCAGTACAAGTCTCGAGAATCATCTGTCTCACATGACATGTTGCCCTCTGACAGTAGAATCAATGTAAACAGGGTTTTTATGGTATGCAAAATGATACAGGAGCCTCACTGGTTCATGGGTAATCCTCACAAACAAAAACAAAATTTGTTTCCAGTTGATTATACTGGGGAGGATAAGAAGAAGATGCATCAATTCCCGAATCTGATGCGCTGGATCCTGAGTGGTCGTATCTCTCATAGGCATCTGCAGTTTCCATGTCTCATGTTGTTTTGTATCTTCGGAGAAAATCTGGCATCCATGACAGAAAGAGTACTTCAAATTCAAATAGACAGGCAATTAAATTAATCCATCAACCATAAGCTACAAAAAATATTTCCTGGAAATCAGAAAATGCCCTACTCACAAAATCATCTTAGGATGAACAAAAGATCAAAATGATTGGGAGGGAAGGACAATGAGAAAAACATTACCTTTGTTTTTTAAAAGAATTGACAGATAGAATTGTCGGAAATCCATTGTTCTGGCTGGATTTATCGTAGTGAGAAAACCTGCAAATCACTGCAGATGTTTTCAGCATAGGAATGGAGTTGCACCATTGGCCAGTAAAACAAAAATCAGGTCCGCGAATTAAGCGATCCTAGAAAGAAAGATATTCTGGTAGAATTAGATATCTATAGAATAATTTGAAAATGGCTGACAGATACCTTTCAAGCATCAGTCTTTTCTGCACGCCTTATCATTTCTTGCCACAACTCAGTTGCTATTTTCACATTGCCTCTCTTTTCGAGGCCACTAGCTAAATGTTTATATATTGAATCCTGGGGTTTCAAATCCTTTGTCTTCATCTCACGGAAGTATTGCAGAGCCTTAAATACCTGTCCTACCCTTGTAAGCCCCAAGATAAGGGCAGTGTATGTCGGAACATCAGGCTGACAGCCTTGTAGTTGCATCTCTTCAAAAATCCAAATTGTTGCGTCAAACTTTTCAGCTTTACAGAGACCATCGATAAGACTGCAATAAGTGAAATCATCAGGCCTGAGACCCCGATGGCTAATCTCTTCTAGAATATCATCATCTTTCTCAAAATCACCAGTTAAACTTAAGCCTCTGATGACAATATTATAAATTATCAGTGAGGGTTTGTGCCCTCTCCTCTCCATTGTTTCTAAAATGTCTAAGGCTTCAGAGATGTTCCTTGAACCCATCAATCCCTGAATTAGAATACCATATGATATTACAGAGTCTGAACTGGTACTCTCAAGTTTTTGAAAAATATCCCATGCTTTGTTTATTTGACAAGTCATGCACGTGACTTTCAGAAATCTATTCATTTGGCCAGTGTCCAAGATGAAATTTGTCCTTTCCATCTCCTTATACAATTCGTATGCTTTATCCACAAGAGAAAATTCACAAAGGCCATTAAGAAGGGCCTTGTAAGTGCCATGATCCAAACTATGACCTTTCATTTGCATGTCTTTATAAACCTCCCAAGCTTTCTCAGCATGTCCTAGATTACTTAGTGTTCTGACGAGATTTAGATGGGTACTCAAACTACCTTTATGACCCCATCTCAAATACAACGCGTAAGCATCTTCCACACACGAAGCCTTGGCAAGTTCTACAACTAAAAACTCGTAAGACCTGCCATCCAAAACCAAGCCCTTATTTTCCATCTCTTCAAGCACTTGCCTTGCATTATGTACACTTTTGGAATGCAAAAGGGCAACCAAGAAATTGGAATAAACCTGAATACCGGCTAGATTGGTTCTTTTTGCTTCACCATAGAGCCTTTCTGCTTAAAAACTTTCACCTGACTTTCTCAAAGCACTGATTAGCATTGCACAAATGCCTTCATCAACAACCCAACTAGCATCCCTCATTGCTCTGAAAACCGTATCAACCTCCATAACCTTGTCAGAATTTATAAATTTCACTATACTAAACACACAGGCATCATACATCTGAGCAGTGAATGATTTCTTTCTCTTGATCATCTCAACATGGCCGCGTGCAAATACTTCCTCGAACACATTGTTCTCCTTCCTCAAATTCCACATCTCCTCACCCTTGCCAGCTTTAAACAGTGCATTCCATAAGGTGCTCGAAAGGGGTGCACATGGCACAATAACATTTTGGCGCATTTCCCTATATAAACTATATGCTTTGTCTACTTGACCAATCTTCAAGTAGCCATGTATCAACATACTATATGTGACGTCATTACCATAAAATCGTCGTAGTTTAATTTCTGTGAATAACTTCATGGCATTGTCCATCAAACCTACTCTGCACCACCCACCTATCAAAATCGTATAGGTCACCATATTAGTTTCAAAGCCATCGTTCCTCAAATCATGGAAAATATTGTCAGCATATGCCTGCCTATTAGACTTGCAGAGAGAAGTGGCAAGAGTATTAAAAGCATAGATATCAGGCTTCAATCCAAGATCTCTCATGCTATAAGAGGCTTTCAATGAAATATCTAGATTGCCAACCTTCAAGGAGCCTCGTATGAGTGAAGAGAAAGTAGAGGTTGTGGGTATAAATACTGCCTGCTGCATTTGCTCGCGAAGAATCAACGCCTGCTTCCAATCACCTTTTCTACAAACACCCGTGATGAGTATCTCAAATGTAGAGGAATCTGGATGAAATGCGGGGTGATGATACAGGTCCAGAGCCTCCTGAAATTTCCTTGACATACAATAATTTTGTAACAGAGGGTTGAACGACCCACGTGGCATTTTCGAGCCATGTACCTTCATGTGTTTCATTAGTTCATTCAGTCCCCCTTCTCTGCTTTCCAGAATGGGGATTATCTGTTGGCATTTTTTAAAGTTTTTATTGTGCTTCTTTGCAAACTTACAAAGGTCAATGTTGTCGAGCTTAAAGAGATTAACGGGTTCAATACTCTTTGAATCATTTGAAAAGAAAGAAAACGCTTGCAGAATCGGAGCTTTGTTCCTTTTGAGAACAAAAGGGTTAGAATGTATCGATCTTACCAGCAGCATATTGCATTTCCAGCGTGGAATGCCCGACCATTAATACTTCAAGCCTTTACCTTTATCAAAACATCCATCATCCATAGTGTTAGTGCAACATTGGCTTTCTCGTTAAGTGATTTTCCCGTCACTGAAGATTACCCGCGTCGGTGTGGGTGGGTAAGCGAGTTCAAATACATCGTTCGCAGAGAATTTCTAATTATTTGCAAGGAGAAATATCGCCAGCCGATGGCGAACATGTTTTATTCACAGTAGGAAGAAGTTCAGAAGCCTACTGATTTAATAAAGGGGATTATAATCCTAAATTTCAATGATAGGTCAAAATATTTTAACCTTTTTGAATGATACAATGCCAAAATCTTTACCATTGATACGTTGTTAACTTTAGTAAAACATACTCTTAACTATTATAACCCATAATCAACTTACAAACATTCCCAAAAACAAAAACAAAACCTATAATAATGTAATTACAGCGTGAATCCAATACATTGCCTTTGCTTTTCAAATCAGCAATGCAAATTTCTTGTAAAGGATTTGCATCGCTTGCACGCACAATAACAATACTATTTGCAGCGTATGATAAGATCACTATTACTGCAACTGTTAACGCCGAAAAGGATTCCATGCCTGCAACACACTATTTTTCCTTTCTTCAATTCCAAAATAATAGAGACGAACTGAATTTGAATTTGATCAAGAATGAAGAGCGTTCCAACCTTTTTATAGCACGCCTAAATGGTTTTATTTTTTATAATTTAAAAATTGAAGTCCAGGAACTATAAAGATACTCACCCAGTGTTGCATGTCGATCCACTGCACCGTACAAACACCTTCCACCGCAGATGAGTGTGTGAGAGTTGTGGTTGGTTAGAGTCGAAATGAAACGCCCAAACCGTTTAGGCAACCCCTTTGAATCAACGGCTGAAATTTTTGCAATCGTCTAACATATAATCATGTGGCTTACAAGATGACAGGTAGGCAGAGAGGGGAGTTGATTTCAGAGGGAAACGCCTTATGGCATAATTAATGATAATGAAGTGTTAAATTGGAGATTCAAATCCCATAATTTACCTGTGGTAGTTGTAGAATCCTCACAAAAACCACTCCTCTAATTATTAAAATAAAATATGAAATTATTATTTTTTTAATAATATGTTGAAGCTTAATTTTTTTAATCATCATTTTGCTAGCGAAGAAAATTAAAGTTTTAATAAATTTTAAAAAATTAATGAAGGTCGAAAATTTCATTTGTTTATCCGTGCACGATCCATTTCACCCACGTGTTCCTCTCAATAAGTGTCTGCAACATCGCCGACCCACTAAACCTTTCCTTCCATTTTCAATCCAAACTCTATTTTCTAACGTTTCCCACATCGAATCACTTCCACAAGAAGACAAACACTGAGAGAGAAAGTTGATTCCAGTACACCCACTACTCTGCTATCTGATCTCAGAACTCTAATATGCACCCACCCACCCACCTCAACGTACAAATTTTGCAGTTAGAGATGAACAGATGGCAGATTTTTCCACTGAAACTACTTTGCCAGTTGTAAATACAATTGCAAGGCTGTGGTCTATTTCATAAACCAACAAGCCTGTCACTCTCAGTATCACCTATACCAGAATCAAATTTTACCATGTTTGCAGCAACTCTCTGTTTCTGACCAATTCTCAACAAAAATCTACCCCCTGGAGAAACATAAATCATGAAGGAATGAACAAATACCAGTAACAGGATCGAATAGTGTTTAACTGAGTCAAGCTAATCTAAGTGGACTGAACAATTTCTTCCATTTCAAAGCTGACAGATAGCCTGTTAAACAGGTGTAAACAAACATAAATGATATCATCTTGTAATCACGTCCAATTAAAAAATGAAGATCCTCCATCAAGAATCACACACAGATATATACATAGAAGTTGCAACTATCACATTTTGTTGCTCTTTTTACCTCCATGAAGTTACAGGAAGTGACCAAATTTTGCTGGAACATGAAGTTACAGGAGTATTACCCATAGAGGTAGACACATGAGTGTTTTCATTTTGTTAAAGTGAAAAGATGCATAAGCACAACTAAGGAAGAAACAAGAAGACTGATAGTAGTTAATGTATGAAATGCACTTCTGATCAGCAACAATCTGCTCTTGTTACTTGATATTGGCCTTACAACTGAACAGGTCTATCAATAACCACTTTAGGAGTTGAATTTCACTTGCAACTTACAAGGATCTCCATCCAGCAACATTTTCACAACTTCTCTCATGGAAGGCCGCAAAGCTGGCAGTTTATGTGTGCAAGACACTGCAATTTTCAAGACCTGGATCATTTGATCCTTAAATGACTTGGAAATTTTTGAGTCGAGAACAACAATTAAATCTTTGCTCTTAAGGATTTTGCCTGAAGTCTAAGAAACAATATTCTTATTCTCCCCAAATTCTGTTTCAATGGGCCCCCTGCTAGTTATGAGCTCCAGCAGAACCACACCAAAACTATAAACATCGCTCTTTTCGGTAACCTTCAAGGAGTATGCATATTCTGAAAAGTATATAAACATGGCACCATTCAGGTTTCATACCTTTGTAGAAGATGTCAACGCAATGCATGCTAATGAATTTAGAGATCAAGGACTGCAAAACCTAAAAACACACCAGTGGAGGGCAAAAAGTTGTGTGTGTAAACATCGGAGAGAAAATGGAATAAATGTGGCAGAGAAAATAGTAAAGAAACTTACCAGGAGCGATGTAACCGTCAGTGCCTGCAAAAACGGTGGTTGAATCCCCTCCTCTGCTGCAAGCTTGAAGAACTTTTGCAACACCAAAATCAACAATCTTGGCCGCATAAAATTGATCCAGCAAGATATTGGTAGACTTGACATCGGTGTGAATAATTGCAGGGGAGAAATCATGATGAAGATAAGCCAATCCATGAGCTGCCCCTAATGCAATCTTGTGGCGTGATGGCCAATCCAGATCATTATGGCTATGCAAAGCTTCAAACAGGTCCCCATTGGGCATGTATTCATACACCAACAGATTTGAATGACTGTTGGACAGATATCAATAGAGCTTCACAATGTTTTCGTGGCGAATGGTCCCCAATGTTTCAACTTCTGCCTTTGCCAATCGATGGTCATGGTCTCTGTAAATGTTCTCATTTTTGTTATTGTAGGAATTGTAGGAATTATTCTTATTTTTGTCCATGTAGATATCGTCCATATCCATTTTGGTGGATGTCCACAGATGCTTCAATGCTACAGTTTCATTGTTGGGTATGTCAACGCGATAAACCTTACCGGATGCTCCGCTCCCAATCACATTTTCATCTCCTTTTAGTAAAAAAACCCTAGAAATATCTTCCACATCGAAGCTCAAGTTATGAAAAGCTATAAGTCTCCATGATGGATTTTCCTTTTTCTCCAGTGAATCTGCCTGGTATTGAAGGGACTGCCGAAAAAGTATCAGTCCAATGGCGGATATTAACATCGCTGCACCTGCAATTAGACCGACAGCCAATTTCAGTTTTCTGGATTCATCCCGAGAATAAGAAGAAGTCGAGCAAGATGCTAGTGTATCATCTCCATTAAAGCTTTTAGGACAGAGCCCTGGATTTCCCGAAAAACTTCCCCTGTTTCCGACGGTGATGAGTGAATTGGGCATGGCGCCGCTTAACTGATTGTTGGAGAAATCAATAGAGCACAAAGTCAATTCGCTAAGACTGCTGGGAATTGATCCGAAGAGTTCATTACTTGAAAGATTTAAAGAATTCAAAGCTTCAATTGATCCTAAATTGTTTGGAATGTTTCCGTCCAGGTGATTTCTCGCAAGATTTATGACACTTAGATATTTACAGGAGCCGATTTCATCTGGAATGGATCCTTCCAGCATAATTTCCTGCAAATATAGAGAATTCAACTAACTCAACCTCCCGATTTCCTTTGGCAATGGACCTGTAAACTGATTGTTATTCGCTTCAATTCTGACCAATTGTACCGCCATGCCAATCTCTGGCACCAAGTTGCCAGAGAATCGGTTGTTGTAAATGGCCAATTGGGATAAATTCTTTGCATTCCCGATCTCGGCACGGATTGCGCCGAAAAAATTGTTGAAACTCAGATCAATAATATTGACATTGGGCAGACCCCAGATTCCACTGGGCACTCTGCCGCTGAGATTATTGTTATTGACTCTGAAACGTACCAAGCTTTTGCAGGCTCCGTATGAGAGAGGATATTCTCCAGTGAAAGAATTGGCAAGAGCAAGAAAGTACTGTAGGTTTCCTCCTCTGCACATGTCTTTAGGCAGTGGGCCATTGAGCCGATTTTCTAACACTTCCAGCATGTTGAATTTAGACGGACTGTCGAGCTTCTGCGGTAATTGTCCTGTAAGATTGTTCCGATATAATGATAACCCTTCAAGAAGCAGAAAATCCGCGATGCCTTCAGGAATTTGGCCGCAAAGAATATTATTATCGAATTGGATATATGTTACATTCTTCAAATTCCCGATCTCTTGTGGAATTTTGACCTTCTGCCGCATATGAGTGTGTCAGAGTTGTTGTTGGTTAGAGTCGAAATGAAACGCCCAAACCGTTTGGGAAACCCTTTGAATCAACCGCTGAAATTGTTGCAATCGTCTAACATATAATCGTGTGGCTTACAAGATGACAGGTAGGCAGAGAGGGGAGTTGATTTAAGAGCGAAACGCCTTACGACGTAAATATTATATGTGATATTTTAATATTTTGAAATGTATTTGTCTTTTAATTGCTTTTTATTTGTATAACTTTATTATTTGTGCTTTAGGAGATAAATATCTTGAGTTTCATTTTATCTTTAAAATATTGTATGTGATATTTTCAAATATATTTTCAAATGAAATGTGTTTGGTTAAAAAAAATAAATAAAAATTTAAAAGATATTTAGCTTTTTCTTTAATCTATTTAAATTATGTTTAAAATGTTTTATGCTTTAATTTTTAATTTTTATGATTTTTGTTTTGTCACTAAGTATTTTCAATTGCCATGACTTTTGTTTTGCCATGGAGTATCTATTGAGTTTATAGGTAAGTTTGAAAACCATTTCCTAACATTTCTTTCTAAAATTTGAGAAAAAATATTTGGATATACATATTCATGTTTGATGGTTAGATTATCAATGCACTCTTGAAAGGCAGCAATATGATATTTTGTTGATTTTTCATTTTCCCCATCAAACTTAGGAAGTATGTTTAAATAATTCTGAGGTATCTCATGTAGGTCTAGTGGAATTTTGAGAGGCCCATACCTTGCAACTACCCATGGTGTATTTGGGCTTCATTTATGTGCCATTAAGTGTTGAAGAATAAAAATTGTAGCTTCCATGAAAATTGGTTTGAAATTGGGAGAGAATGAGGCTAGAAAGGATGGTAACTTTCCAATAGGAGACAATGAAATACCTACACCAGAAAAATCAACTAATGGTTCAATTTTATTCAAAGGAAGACTTGAAAAATATCTTTTAGGAGATTTAATTTAGGTAAATATTCAATATCTTTAGATTCAAGAATATAATTTTTTCAATAAGAGGAATATTGAAGATGAAGAACCCACTTTAAGTCATATATTTCCTTTTGTAACTACCCTTTTTGATCATAATAAATTGGACTTTCTCTATAGCTATGATTAAACCTAATATGTCTTCTTTCTCCCTCCATCTTGAAAGAGTGGAGTCACATGGTGAATGAGAACTCTTAAACATTTCCTTTTAAACCATGAACAATGTCATTTGATTCTTGTTCACCCTCAACAAGCAAATACTTTTCATTTGACACTTGCAAAGAAATATCAATTGCAATATCCTTTAGTGATGATGATTCCAAAATGGATGTTGTTCCTTACAATATCCCTACCAAGCCAACTATGCCAGGGCACCTAATGGAGGTTTTATTTAAACTTGCCTACTTTAGGCTAGTATAAAATAATTCAATAGCTAGAGTGGGTAGATCTAGCTAGTATAATGTAATTTGCAAGATGGGGCTTTTTTATTTCAAATAGAGGTTATTTCCATATTCCAAAGGACAAAGCCCAAAAAAATTGTCAACACTTAGCACACAAAATCATTTTGGCCCTTAAGGGCATCTTTATCCTATTCCATCAGACATAAAAGAGACTCTAACTCATACAAAAGAACACAATTCTTTCACTTCAAGTATCAACAAGTAAGATTGAAGCTTCAAATTAAGGTGTATTACATGAAACACATGAAAGTATACATTTCCTGAAAAACAATCAATTTTCAAATATGGACACATAAAACAAAATTATAACTCAAATATTCTTAAGATATAATTCATTTAATTACCACACTCATCATTGCCTTTATGACTCCTAAGCACTTTAAGTTCTAGACCATTCACTTATAACATTACTTAGCATCCAAGATAATATTGTATATTGAACTCAATCCAAATTGAATGAGTTTAAGTGAATATTTAGTATGACAAATAAATATCAAGCCCATTACTTCCATGTGAAACTATTCTTTGATAATATCAAAAACATCATACATTATGAAAGAGAAAGTACATTAAAATTGAAGAATACACGAGAAATTTTAAAAACTAAAACAATAAAATACAAAATCATTTGAATCAAGCCATTCATCCTTCACAAGGTTTCATGATCGTTTGGTGCTAGAACAAATAATAAATATAATTTTCATGGAGACTAGATAGTACAAAATAAATATAATGTTAGTTCTAAGAAAATTTTGACTCTTCTCAAGACATCTTTATTAGATTAGATATTCCTTCATCACCAAATCCATTTTAAATTCCTAACTGCTTCCCATCCACACGGATTACTTCAAATGTCACATACAAAGTTGAATTTTTGAACAATGAACTATAAGAGCATAATACCAATTGCCATATCTTACATGCCACTAAATTCCTTTATGATTTATTTTTTCATGGCTAGAAAACCCTTTCTCACTTGTTGAAGGCACAATTTATTTATCTTTTGATGTTGGATTCCTTTGCCAATAGCATGTAACCTTACTTTATTCCTAACTTGTAGGTTAAGACAATGCCAATATCTTCTTGTATCTTATGTCAAGTTTAGTATGTAAATTTAAATTTTTTGGTCGATATTTATACAAATGCTTAATAAGAGCTAAAATATCGAGTCATAGAACAAAGAATTTGCATATATTTTAGTTTAAAAATGGGACTTGAAATAAAGAATGTAATAAATCAAGATGATGGGTAAATATTTCTAGAGGGAAAAGAAGGAAACAACTTTTTAATTGTATTTTCAACTTATCTCCTTATGTTTACTCAAATTTCAAGTGTGAGAATTCATGCTATTTTTCCTTAGGGAATTGTTGTTATTTGCTTTAGATAATTGCATTAACAAAATTTTCACCATTTACATTGTGTTCACACCATATCATCATAACATGAGTAGAAATTATGTACAAATAAAAGTAACATCTACTATGGAGCATAATAGTAAAAGGAACATGAGAAAAAAAAAACATGCACAAATAGAGACACCTTCATTTGGTTAGAGACCAAGGAAAAACCCCAGAAGGGGTGAAACCATTTCAAATTATTCTTCTTAATAGATTGTCATAAAATTTCCAGCAAAGAGAGAGTACAATATTCCAATTCACTAATCAGCATATTATCGAGAAGAACTAACCAAAAAATATTTGAGAGATGATCCCAATAGAGAGATATACTTCATATCATAGTTTTGGAGCCTGCTATCAAGAGTCAAAAAATGTTGTCAACTATTATCAAAACCATGGGTCACAACTCCATGGAGCTAGTGATCATGAGTTTGGCTCCAATGTTCAACTTGCACGGATAATCCTGTATGTGAGCGAGTACAGTCAAAATTTCCTTATTCCAACCATACGGTTAGAGACCAAAAACCCTAATTCACCCGTTTGAGCTCGAACCCTACAATTTCATACATGTGTGAACCAATTATGTAAACCAACCTCAAACCTGTGTGAGCCAATCTAAAGAATAGAGAAGAAGAATATGCTTGACGATCATTTCCGAATGAGGTTCACTTGACTTGTGTTTATAGGAATCTAAGAGTGTCCAATTTCTCTTTAGTGTCAACCTCTCCTTTTATGCACGTGGGTTTCCATATAAAAGATACATTTTTCCTTAACGAAATTAAATTCTTCCAAGGGCTAGGAGGGTTCTGCCTTGATGAGGAAGACTTTCCAAAGGAGGGAATTTGTCCCTGAGCTATAAAATTAAAACTCCCTCTCAACTAAGGAAAAATTACTTATCGCAACATACGTCTCATCTAAAATATGAAATCAAATTTCAACTCTTCTCATGTGTTGAACACTCTTGAATATAAAAGAACGAGAAATTTACATCATATGGGAGCTCAAGCTACCACATAGAGCCACTACTACTACCTGGAATCACTATGAGCGGGGAGAAAATCCTACGACCTAGGAATCATCTGTGAGGAGGGAGATGATTTTATAACCTTGGAATCATCTGCCAATAGGGTGTCGATGATATAACATGGGAATCATCATCGAGGAGGGATCTAATGCTACGACCGAGGAATCATTTTCCAATGGGGAGCCAATGCTACATTCTCGGAATCATCTCCTAATGGGAAGTGTTATCACCTAGATTGAACCTCAAGCTAAAAGAAGGAAATGCCACAGTAACCACAAACCATGCTTACCCAAGTAGCTAGCCCTACTAGGCGAGGACACGGCACTCTCTATAAGGATCTTAGCCAAGATGACTTGATCAATAAAATGATATTAGGCTAGGTATAGTAGCACAAGATTTGATTTGATTTTGAAGGGTTTTTCTCGATGAGGAGGAGCCAATAATTAGGGCAAGGAAATTAGGTCAGACTTGCAAGGTGTTTGGTGGGGAAAGATAGGCACAAGGTTTAGAACTCTAGGGTTTGATGGGTGAGGTGATTTCAAGATAGGTGAGGAGCTAGAAAGAGCATGTAAGAAACATGGTTTCTTCCTAAACTAAAGAAAACATAGAGTGTGAATATTTTCCCAAAACAGAGCATAAATATTATGGGTTCTGCCTATCAACTTGAAAAAATCCACTTAAAAGGAATGAAATGATTGATTAAGTACAAAAAACATTTTAACGTATGATCACAATAGAGAAAACTGAACTGAACATCATACAACATGGATCCCAAATAAATAGTTGCAACTTTTCATTAGTCTACTACTCAAAACTGATAACAAATGATGTCTACTCCAAGCCTAAGAATCCAACCAAGTCCAACTCTTTACAATGAGAAAGAAGTAGAAGATATAGACATTGATTCAAAATTATCTCATCCTGAGGGGTCAAATTCCTAAGGATGAGGAACAAATCCATCAAAAACTCAACAAGAAACTCGAATCTAGGCAACCTAACAACTTGCCTCTAAAAGTGAGGAAACTAATTCATTTGTTCTCAAGATAACTTTTAATATAATGAATCTACATTCTAGTACTTATTATCCATCATATTTACATGCCTAGTCATCACTTATGTCAGTAAAACACCGTCGATGAGAGGAAACACAAAATTACATTGAAGGCAGAGTGGAATGGAAACCAAGCACAATTTTTGTCTTATGCGTAGCGCTTTTTTCACGACCATTTTGGAGGCCTTGGTAGTGTCCAAATTGAGCTCATGATAGCTCATTGGAAATATCTACAAGTATTATTTCTAGAAAATCTTGATTTTGTTCATTTGAAGTTCATTTGACCCCCCAAAAACGGATTCTCCCAAGACTACTTCTGTGTGTCCAAAAAAGGGCAGAAAGGTCATTTTTTGGGTTTTTTTTACCTTTTGGTTGACCAATTTTGCTCGAAAAACTTAGCATATGCTCAGGGTGCATGTACTCATCATTATTACTTACTCATTGGATACCCCTAGGAAAAGTGTAGCGCGAGTGGTGCTACGCATAGAGCAAAAAATTATGTGTCAAAAATTGCCAAATTCTTCAAAAGGCAAAAATTCTTCAAAACTTTCTCAAAATTTGTCGAAAGTACCACCATTAAGTATCTTGGTTAGCCAAGGAAGATTCAGCAAGCAACCTAAGCCTATCATCCTCCATTTTACCTTTGAGTTCTTTTTTTAGCCTTGTCTTCATTTTCTTCGCCCTTATGTTGCAAATGTTATTCTGGGTCCTCTAATGATGAGCCATGTGCGTGATGATTTGATTGTCCCTATTGGCCTTTATAGTAGCTTCTCCAAATGAAAATTGACCCTATCAAGCCAAGTTTCTCTATCCTCCTCTATTTCCCTCTCAATTCTTTGTTTTGCAATCAACGTAGCTGGTGTTTCTTCCTCCTGCATTACTAACTTGCCTTTGTTACTTTGCCTATTTTCTTTAAGAAGTTCCAGCTCCATGAGCACTTGTTTTTCACTTATTTACTTTTTATCTTGCTAAAGGTATGAAATGACATACAAAGCCATTTCCAAGATGTCCATGAGTGCTTGGATCTATGCATCTTTTTCCCTTATGGTTATGCTTTCGTTTATTGCCTCATCTTGGACCTCCAAGTCAACTATCTCAATGCCATGATTGATGTGTGGTTGTTCTCGTTCATCATCTTCCATGAAATAAAAATTATTTCCTCCTCATCATCAAGGATTTCCTCTAGCACCTTTCCCTTCCCTTTATGCAGTTGTTGCACCTGTTCTATTGATGGAGAAGGCAAATCCCCTTCCACATTTTGTGGAGCAAGCATTTTCCTATGAGCAGGTGAAGAAGGCAAGGCCCCTTCAATATCAAGTGGAGTAAACAATTGACTATCTAATGCAAACAAGATTTCTAGGCCCTCTCTGATATGTCTTGTAGGCTTCTAGCTCCTCAACAACTTTAGTCTCTTTAACCTTCTCATCTTTCTTTACTTTGGCACGACTAGAAGTTCTTACTGCTTCTTGAGGCACCGGTGGAGGAATCTGATGACCATTGAAGATTTCATTGGAAATGAACATATCCAAGGAGATGTTAAGGAGGTTGAGATGATGCAGCACAATCTTCTTAATCATGGAATAGTGATAGTTACTACTCATCTGCTGGGGTATGGATTTTTTGTGCAATGTACACCATCCTCCCAATGTTCCTTAATAAGAAAGACAGGATGCACAACATTTTCACCCTTGTGAAGTTCATAGGAACCCTAATGTGACAGGTGTACGCTCAAATGTAAAATACTTCATAATGATCCTCATCATAGGGGCATACTTGTCTTTAAGGAACATGAAAGGAATTCTCCTCTTCTTTTCATTTTTGTACTTGGATTTGATGTATGGCTCATAGTATTACTCATCCAAATCTTGTTCCTTATACCATTTTCCCCTGCATCTGGAATCCTTGTAGCATGAGCAATAATGGAAGATGAAACTTTAAATGTCACCCCAGCAAGAGATACCTTGTTATGATGGAGATTGGCTACAAAAATCCTGGTCAGCTCATGATGATGTTGAACTCTTTCCACTTGTTCACAAAACTCAGAACACCCTAGATGTCTGAAACAAGTGATAGTCATATGAGACGCCTGTAACTCTCTGATGTTTGATGGTTCCTCTCTCATAATTCTACCTCCCTTATGTGGTTTTCTCTGATGCTGAGGTTCATCTCCCATGATTTCACTGCCAGTGTTTTCTTCCTCCTCATAATCTCTATCCTCTTTGTCAATGTTTGTCAAATTTTGAATCTGTGTAACCCTAGAGAAGGTAATTAAGGAATGAGTTATGGTGAGGAGGGATAGGGGAGGGAAGATGAGCTTATGTGGTGTAGAATGGAATATATATGATATGATAGTGACAAGGAGGGAATTTTGCTTTGATAGGGACTGTTTAGTAAATAGTGATTTAGCATTGTGTTTGAGCGAATTAGGGTATAAGGAATTGGTGGCGAGATGTGTTTGAGGGAATTAGGGTTAAAGGAATAGGTGGAGGGATGCGTTTGAGGGAATTAGGGTCTAAATTTTGAAATAGCAAACCAACATCAAAATGATGAATTGAATGCCAGGAGGAAAGCTCAAAGATTCCACTTACTTCTTTAGAAGTTATAAAAGGCAAAAAAAATGATTTGAATGGTTGATAGGGTGTTTTGGCACCTACTAGTCCTATGTGCAGTGCCCTCTACAGGTGCACAACACTTCGACTCTATGCGCAGCGCCGTGCAAAATTGCACTGGAAAAATTGCCCTATGCGCATCACTCCAGTACTATGCGTAGAACTCCAACTTCTGTGCACAGTACCTCTATCTCCTATGGGTAGTGCCCGGTCTCCTATGCACTGCACCTTGTCTCCTATGCACAACGCCTCTTCTTTGCATAGCCACCAATTGGCCTCAATTCCCTTCTCTCCTTCAATGCTCTTCTTTCTCTTTGTCAAATGAAAGTGATGAATTTGGAAAAGGATTTTGACATCTTATATAGAGGGTGATTTCGATTTTTCTTTAGAAAAACCGACTTTCTAATGTTTTGGAACTTTTTCTTCTTTCCTCCAAATCTCTAATTAATTCATTTCTCTCTTTTCAAGTGGATGGTGCTTGGATTGAAGTGATTTCTTCAATGGTTTCATTTTCTTGCAGCAAGGAGAAATGTTTGCAGTAGCTTAGAACACTTATTACATCAAAAGAATATAAAGCAACTAAAAATAATCTATTTTCATCTCAAAAACATGTTTTTCAAGATGAAAACTACATTAGTGAGAAGATATCTTTGTACAATCACCATGACTTAATGATAATCAATCTTTGTTTATTGGTCATCCTCATACCTTTGCTACCCTTTATTTACACTTGAGATCATGTTCTTTACCTTAGAAATGAACCCTAAGACCTAGTGTAAAGACAACTTCCTTGACACTAAAACTAACATATTTGAAACCACAATTGAATAGAACATGGAGATGGGTTAGGGAATGTACCTCATGAGGGAAGATTTTATTTTTAGAGAAGAAGACAACCATTAGTGGACCATTTTGACATGACCTAATGGAATGATCCAAAATTTCAATATGAGACACCTAAAATGAAAATCCATAGAGAATGCAAATGAGCCAATGCTACAATGCAGAGATCATTTTCCAATAGGTAGCCAATACTACAACCCATGAATCATCTTCCAGCAATGAGCCAACTCAGGAATCATCTATAGCCATGGAGTCAATGCTAGATTATGGGAATTGCCTTCCAGTGGGGATCCAAAGCTACAACTCATGAATGTTCTTCCATCGAGAAGTGAATTCTATAACTCAGGAATCAAGAGACAATAGGAGGGATTCCACTTACTTTATGAGGTAATGGTTGTTCACATACCATAGTATGGTGATAATAGGAGGGATAACACTTACCAAAAATGGTAAAGATCATGCCCATCCTATTATTTGTTGATCTTACCAACTTGATCGTGAAGAGTGAGTGTTAGAACACTTGCATCTTTAGCTTGAGTGGGATGCTACTTACCATACTTTGTTATACTTTGTGAAATCTAGAGTTACCTCAACTCTGAAAGCTCTAAGGCTCAATTCCTCACCTTGGAAGCTCAAGCAGGGGTGAAGAGCATAGCTCAGTGTCCTTGATTAGCCCAAACCCTTGCCTAGTTGGGTCACATTCATCAATCCATGTTTCTCTATGAAGATCAGAAACATATCAAAGTGCTCATATTCGGTATTGACTCAAACAATTCACTCAAGAGTTTATTCACATTGCTTTATGCAGTAATTTTGCCCATCAATCCCTTGTTTTTCCTTTGATACAAGACATCAAAAAATATTATGTTAGAACAAATACATGTCATAAAATGATACATTATTCATACTTTCTCACTCTCATGGAAGCATCAACCACAAGCCTAATCTTGTCTCATAAAACAAAATTGTATTAATACATGAAGATATCTTTGTTCCAGCTAGATACGAGATTATTTTCCAATGGGATCCCAATCTTGTTGTCACAATATATCATTTTTATATCAAGAACCTATTCAAATATCTCTCCAAAGATATCGCATATCCCAAGCTAAAGTAGCACCCAAATGTGTGTTTCCCGTCAATAACGATTCTAGCCCAGTGAGCACTATTGTATGCATGTAGTCTCACATATTTGGAATTCTATCTCAAACCAAGATTGATTGTCCCATGCAAACATCTCAGAATGTGTTTGGTAGCAACCCAATGTGCATGAAGGGGCTCAACCATGAATTGACTCAAAATGTTCATTAGAAAGAATATACCTAAATGGGTGTTTAAAAGGAACATCAGTGCTCCAATCAAGATGATACTTAGAAGGGCTAGCAAAGTCGAGTCAAGCAGCGTCTCCACATAACTTCTTAAATTATTTTCCATGAGGGTGGCTATGAAATTTCATGTAGTAATTCCAATTATCACCAATAACTTTACTATATGTTTTCCATGAGAAACAAAGGTTTCTCTGAGTCTCTACCAAACTTATAATCCCATAAAGTAATACATCATGTCAATATCCTTCATATCAAACTCAGAGGCTAGCTCCCTCTTACACTTCATCATCAAAGTCTCACTACCTGTCAAGAATATATCATCAACATATAAAACTGAAATCAAATGCATAACTTCAACCACCTTGAAGTAGAGGTTGGAGTCAACACTGCTTCTTGTGACTCCAAGCGTCACCATGTAACCATCAATGTGTGCACACCAAGCTCTGGGGAATTGTTTCGAACTGTATAATGCCTACTTCAATTTAAAAATATGATTATTCTTCTCTTGTACTTCAAATCCATGAGGTTTCTCAACACACACTTATTATTGTACCATGCCATGAAGAAATGTCGTATTTACATCCATTGGTGAAGGGTCTGTTAGTGTCGGTATCTTCATCCCTCCATCAGTGATAAAATTCTCTTCCTGTATGGATTTTAGGTGTCCCATATGATTAGTTGCATTCCATTAGGTCATGGATCAACTGATGGAAGTGGTTCATTATCAAATTTTCAGTCACGATCTTTACCTGCTCGTCAAGTTTAACTAGTTCAAGTCATTTACACTCATCTTTTGTCATTACATATGCAAAATCCATTATTAGGGTTTTAAGGTCTCATTAGGTCTAGGGTTTGCCACCATGGTCTTCAAAAGCTTAATAAGAAGTCAGTAGGCACATGAGGATGTCTAATAAGTTCATAAAATCACAAATTTTATGGATGATTTGCTCCATAAAGGGTTTTTACCTCAAAACTATGTTTTGAAGTGAAAACAGAGTTTTTCTATTTCATGTAAAAAAATTATGTAATTTTATTGTTTTCATATGTAATAAAGAATCATCTGGAGCCCTTGGTTACCTTGCCAAACTCTAGCACTGCAGCTCCTGTAAAAGGAGCAAAAACATCCAAGCATCATTCCATCAAATGACAAAAAAGAGCCAAAATCAAGGTTTTTTAAAGCAAAGTGAAAGGGAACTTTAGAAAGTGAGTTTTTTCTAAATGAAAAATTAGAGTCCAATTTTATATAAAGTGATCGTTTGTGTTAGAATACCTCGTTTGTGCTAGAGAGAGAGACAAAGAGGAAAAATCACATTTGAGGAGAAACAAGTGAAGTTGCAGCAAAAAACTCTAGTTTTCACCGGCGCGCCACACCTGGGGAGTGGTGCGAAACACCTGTTAGGCGCTATGCACCGGGTGTAGGATTTTCAAAGTAATTTAAACACATGCTACACATAGGAAATGCGCTACATGCTTGGACGTTAGCGTGGCACATCCATCAGCTAAGCTCAAAAACTCATTCCATCGATTTTCGAAGCCTCCAAAATTGCAAATATCATCTCTTTAGGTAAGTATACCCTCCCGTTGGCCCTAGCAAGAGAATTTATCATCCATCATAGTGATTTGAATGGTGAAAAATAAAACCGTAGTTGCTTCAAATTTGTCTTGCAAAACTGTCTAGGGATTTTGTTGTTTTTGTTGTTTTCACTCCCTTGTATGATTTTCCCACATCTCATCCCCCTCCCCTAAATTTCCCGAATTCCCTTCCCCTTTCCCTCTCCCATTGACACTCACCTTACCCGCTATCACCAAACCCTAAACCCTATACATATTTCCTACTATTCCCCAAACCCTAATTCCATTTTCCTAAATGCTATCATTCCCTAAAAATGATACTTCTATCATCAAAACCCTCCTTTGCACTTATACTATCGGTCAACCCTTTTATCCCCAAAAGAAAAAAAGTAGTCACCTTATATTTAAGAAAATATCTTCATGCTCATCATTGTACACTCTATATTTGCAAGAACGGAAACAGATTCAGCATATGAGAGGGATTATGAAATTGTTAGTGATTCTTCCCATGAGGTTCGTTCACCAAGAAAACTACATAAGAGAGGAAAACACATCTCGAAGGAGCCCACCACACTCATAGAGTTACTAGCTTGCCCTATTACACTAACATGTTTGAAACATCAGTCTTGCTACTAGTTCTGTGAGATGGTGGAGAGGGTGAAATACCACCATGAACTTGCCAAGGTACTTTTCCCTCATATTCACAATGGCTAGGTGAACTTAGCAGGTGTTTCCTTCTCTTTGACACCTGAAACCATAACTGTAGCAACAGGTATTCCAAATGTGGGTGAATAGTGGAAAAAAGGACAACTTGTGGGCAAAGAGCACTATGGGCCTTATGTGAAGGCTAGTTATCAAAAGTAAATCAGTAGGGTCTTTCCTTTCAGATACCTACATGAAAGTAATGCTCTGTTCATGAAGCTCATTATCAAATATTCACCTGTGAAGGGAGGTTTTCTCGCTTGTACACATACCATGTTAGAGTATTGATGCATTTCACTAGAGTGAGGATGATGAACCTCCCCTATTTCATATGTAGAAATATTGAGAAGATGGCTACATTGGTGCAAAGGAAACCTCTTCCTCAGTAGTTCAGTATCCTTTTGTCATTTTTCATTGATCAAGATTAATGTTTTACATCAACTGAGCTTGTTGAGTATTTCATGTGATAAATTCATTTCACATGAGCTTTTGAAATCCCTCAGGTGACGCCATCAATTTCTCAAGAGGGAGGGTCTTCACATCAACTAGAGGTTCATGAGACTGAAATTACAGGTGTGCCAGTATTTTTCACTTATGAAAAGGGCAAAAGGAGACTATTTGTAGCTCCCAAACAAATATTATCTCGACCTGTCGTGGAAGGGGTCTCGTTTCCTTCATCAGACCACATGCAAATTCTATCTTCACCAGGGGTGAAAGGGTCTTTTCCTTCTTCTTCAATAGCACAGGTACCAGATAAAGGGAAGCAACCATTGCATGATCAAGGACCTTCTGAAGGTTAGGAGAGAGATTTTGTTTTGATTGAGGAGGAGGATACTAATTTGATCTCCCAAAACTCAAGCCTCAAGGAGGTCATTAGAGAGAGAGTAGCTGAAATCCATGCCTTATCACTTCAACTTGAGAGGGCTAAATGGATTATCAACTTCCTTGAGCAAGAAAACAAGCAGCTTACCAATAAACAAGAACTCCTGGCACTACAATTTATTAAAGAAAACCGGAAAAAGTCCAAGAGGGTAAAAGGCAAGTTGACATCCATTGAGAAAAAGGAAAATGACTGGGAATATGTGTTGGAGAAGGTGTATATCCACCTCAAGAAGCTGTTGGACAAGGCCAACAAAGAAAAAAAAATGTTGCGCCATATGGCTTATCACTACCTGGCCCAAAATAAAATCTGTAAGACAAGGATAAGGTACCTAAAAGCCAAGTTAAGGAGAGCCTTAAAAGCCAAAAAAGACCAAGATACGCACAAAATCTTCGTTGAAGCTTCCTTGGCCTAGCATAGCACCTGACATAATCACTCATGCCAAATTTCAAGAAATTTGCTGAACTTTTTGACAATTGTGAATTTTTCAGGGAAAAAGCAGAATTTTCCAGTAGGTGCGTAGAGCAACCGGTGCTTGCTTTTGATAGGGACCTCCATTTGAAGAAAACTTGACATTTTTGGATTCCTTATGAAAATTTATCCATGCTAAGAAATTAATAGGAAATTTTGACAAGTTTTGGACATCCAAAGGGGCCAGAAACAACCAAAAAATGCCCTCTCTACCACTTTTTGGGCACACAGGAAGTAGTGTTGGGAGATTGCAATTTTGGAGAGGCAAATGGACTCCAAATCAAAAAATTCAAGGTGCTCCAGAAAGTAGACTCACCAAGCTTTCCAAAAATCTATCCTGCACCTGATTTGGACATCAGGAAGCCATCAAAAGTAGCCTGGAAAAAGTTTTATGCACAGAAAAAATGGCGCTACATACAAGATGAAAAAGTGCCAATTTTTCTCAAAAACTCTGTTTTTTGCCTAGTTTTCTTCTAGTTTGATTTTTTCTCTCTTATGGTCAAAATAATGATGTAAATTAATGTTATTAGGTGTAAATATGATGAAAATTGACTCAAGGAGGTAGATACATCATTTATAGGTGGTTCTGAAATGAATGAATCAGTTTCCATAGTTTTAGAGGCAAGTTGTTCTATTGCCTATTTTTTAGTTCCTAGTTTATATATTGTTGAAATAGCTCCTAAACTCATGGATTCGACCCCTAAATGCTAGCATGGTGGATTTTTTGCCTATATCTTGTACTTTCTTATTCATTTGTCAGGGTTGGACTCTTGTGGATGCATTGAGAACTATTGTACATCACTTCTGCAGTTTGGCAAGGAAATAAACCAGGGGTTTGCAGCATTTTGTGGGATTCTTGTGGTAATGTGATTTAGCATTATTTTCTTCTCAGTTATTCAGTGATATTATGACTATGTGTGCCACCATCTCTTTTATTCTTCATAGCTAAATGAATCAAGTGTAAAAGGTAGAATTCATTGATGTTTTAGTGCTCTGCCTTGGGGTTTATTTAGTTTTACGTGTTTTCTATTGTTTGAAGAGGACTCATGACTTTTGCATGTCCTATCCAACTCCTCACCAGTCTTTAGACTCACCATTACACTCATTTCAAAGTTCTAAAACACGTTCCTACCTTGACCCATAGAAAACTTTGCAAATATGTGTTGATTTCCCGGACCCAAAGCTGCCTTCCACATATGATCCAACAACCAACCATTAAAATCAATCAAACTCCTCTGAGAAAACATACCTAGCCTAAAATTAGTATTCATATTAGTCATCTCAAGCCTTACTTGCCATATTTTCATTAAGATTGACAAGGAGAGCGACCTCTCCTATCCTGGTAGGGCTAGCTACCAGGTTAAGCATAGTTTGATGTTACCCTAGACCTGCCTTTCTGAGCTTGAGGTAGATTTAGGCCCTAACATAGTGGCGACCATACTGGGGAAGAAAAATTTGTTTTCTCATTAATGTTCCTTGCTTTATGGACTACAGACAGAGCCTAAAGTTAGCCAGGTAGCCTTTGAACTGCTCTTGCTTTGCGAGTGCATAAGTAGATGAATCCTACTTGAGTCAATCCTTGGTTTAGTTTTATAAATAGAACATCTTACTTGCAAAATTCCCTAGTACATTAAATAATTCTAAACTTTTGGATGATGAGTTTAGAATTCACTAGGCTAACAAGATTATAATTTCAATTTGATTTTTGGGAATAATTCAACATGATGGCTTCCAGAAGATACACTAGAGCCAATCCTGATCTCGATCCTCCTCCTGTGTATCAAAATTCAAATTTTATTCCAAGAATTCTCCACCAAGAAAGTTCTGTGATTCCTATGTTTAGATCTCGTTCATGCCCGATTATTTTTGAATATCTTGAAGATCTTCCATTTGATGAAAATTTTGAGCTATCATTGTTTGAAACTAAGTCTGAAAGTGCAATTGGTGCTATTTTTCTAAATCTGTAGTTTGTTAAAGATCTTGAAACTAAAAGGGAAAATCGATCAATTGATGCTTATATTTTGAATCTTCAAATTTCAATTGTGGCTACCAATATTCTCGAGTTCTTAGAATTTGCATTTGCTACTCTTGGTTCATCTGTTGTTGTGTCTGGGTCAGAAATTCTTACAAAGCCTCCTTTTATTCCCACCATTCCCGTGCAGCCCACCATATCTGATCAAAAATCTGTAGTGCCTTCACCCCCTTCCACTCCTACACCTCAAACATCAAGAATATCTTCACCTCCATTGACACCTCATACACTGGTCACATCAGCTGCTATCATTGTTCCAACTACTCCTACATCCCCAAGGCCAGTTGTAAATCCACCCAGAGAAATGGCTACTAGATATGCACCTCTTGTTCTGCCACAGAACTTGGATGCCATGCCTACTGATTACCAAAGTAAGATCCCATTGTTTGATGCTTTCGAAGGCATCACAACACAACAACATGTTGATAGGATGAGTGATTTCTCTGATCTCCACGAGATAGATGTGGAGAATGTAACTATGAGATTATTTGTGCAATATTTTGGAGGCGAAGTGTGAAAGTTTTTTAGAGAATTTCCTGTTGGAACAATCAATTCATTGGAGGTTCTTCATAAACAATTTCTAGATTATTGGGAGGTAACGAAAAATCCACTCCAAATCCTTTTCGAATATGAAAATATAAAGAGGAATGTTGGTGAGAGTGCCCAGGACTACTGTGTTAGATTCAATATTATTTATAACACCATTCTAGCTGATATCAAGCCACCTGTGGGGTTGGCTTTGATCAAATTTCCTGATGGTTTTGATCCTGACATGGCATATCAATTGAGAGAAAGAGACCTAGCTACATTGGAGGATATGTAGAAAATTGCAGTAAGTGTTGCAGCAAATCTGCTAGCTAAGAGAGCTAGGACAAAGATGGAAAATAAGGTGACTATAAAGGAAGAAGCTTCCTCCTCAGATCAAGTGCTTCGTAAGCTTGAGAAGATGTTTGATAGATTAACCATTACAAATAAGCTTGAGACATATTTCAGAAATACAAATTTCCATGGTCAGCAACAACTATAGTTCAGAATCAAGCAACGACAGCAAAGAGCTCAAGAGCCATAAGCTCAACAGCAAGTCAAAACACCATTACAGCAGAACTATGTCCATGGCACTGAGTCAGAAGATGACGAGGCTCCAATAGGAGAAGAGAATCACTTTTTTACACCAGATGATTTGCCAACTTATATCACCGAAGATGAGGAGTATTCAGAAAGTCCAACTGTACAAAAAGATGAAGATTTTATATTGGCAAGTGAAACAGTCCTAGAAGAGGATTCAGATGAATATTAGAGGGGATAGATGAATGCATTGTCAGTGTAGCAAAGACAATACTCACTCAGGAGTAGGTACGTATCAATCAATCCAATTTAGAAGCTGAAGGAAGCAACACCACCAAAGAATGATTCTCTAAATCTGCAGAAAAAGGGAAAGGAACTAGCAAATCTTACTTCCAGCAAAGTGCAATCAGCAAACGAAAAGTCAAATCAGCCAAGTGCAACAAAGGAGAAGACTAAAAAGAAAGATTCTCTAGTCAAAGAGGTAAAGAAAACTATAGCCTTTAGCTTAGAAAATGAAATTTCTAAGTTAAAAGTGTTAATAACTTTGACCGAATTAATGAAGAATAGCAGCTATAAGTGGCAAAGATTTTGAATATAGATCCTCTATCTGATATAGTTAATGTGGAAGATGACCAACCCGAACTTATCTTTGGTCTAGCATTAGAAGGCTAATGTGAGGATAGTCATGTGGATCCTTTTTACATCAGCCTTAGATTGCATGATTATGTTTTGCACAATGCCATGTTTGATTTAGGAGTGTCTCACAATTTGATGCTAAAGGAAATTATGGAAAAATTGGGTTTGGACATCACTCGAAAGTATCATGACCTTTATTCCTTTGATTCTAGTAGAGTAAGATGTCTTGGTCTCATTAAAGATTTGGTTGTGACTTTGGATCAGATTCTAGCGAGAAATGTTCTTATGGATGTAGTTGTGGCTGACATCCCCCCTAGATTTGGCATGCTTTTATCTAAGTCAAGGGGTGCAAAACTCAAAGGGACCTTGTGGTTAGATTTCTCCTATGCCACTATTCCCATGTTTGGTCAGATGAGGAAATTATATAGGGAGAAAAAGATGAAGCATATGATTACAAGCAAGGAGAAACCTTTGAATCATCCAATTAATTATGTACATACAGATTTAGAGTCTTTTGTTCTTTATTCTGACAGTGGTTTCAATGATGTAAATAATCAATTAGTTGAAGTTGAAAATATACCAGAGATAACAGAAAATTTCAGACCTATGCTTGATCAAGAGAGACAAAGGCTTGATAGTACCACTGAACAATCAACATTCCGTCAGCAGCAGAAAATTGATGGACAAGAGCCAAAGGTGGAAGAGCAGGAAAAATTCCAACACTTGGAGGAAGAAGCCAGTTTTTGGAGTATGGACTTTGATGGAGTAGTAGGTAAGGAAGGTGCCAGAATTGGTATTTGGATACGCAACCCTATTTTATCACCAAATAAAGTCCCAAGTAATGTAAGAGTTTCTTCATATAAGTTGGCTTTTGATTGTTCCAATAATGAAGCGGAATATGAGGCACTAATTACAGGCTTGAAAATCCTCAAAAATTTGAATGTAAAGAGAATTTCAGTTTATGGCGACTCCGAATTAGTAATCAAGCGAGTCAAGGGAGAGTACCAATCCAGACATCCTCCAATGAGGGCTTATCATAATGTGGTTTTAGATATTTTGAGGTTGTTTCTAGATTATACTTTGACATGTGTTCCTCGTGTACAAAATGTTATTGCAGATTACCTTGCTACAGCCGCAAGTAGCTTGAAGATTCCGATGAATTTAGACATTAAGTTTGAGATTCATATGAAGCATCACCTAGCTATAAGTGATAATCAAAGATATTGGCAGGTGTTTCAGGGTGACAAAGAGATTGAATTTTTTTTGCAAAACGAAGGAAAATATTAAGACACTTGTATAAATGGTGAGCAAGATAATGGTGAACCAAACTTAGAACTAAATCAGATGGAAGTTTTGCAGCTGAAAGACAATGTCATCCCTAAAGGCCTTATACCTTTAGAGGAATTATTTGACCAAGATGATGTAGCCCAGAAGCCAAATTTGATGCCAATTTAAAAGGGAGTTGAAGATGTGAATATCGGAACAATAGAAAATACAAATATGGTGGAGTTGTCAAAGGCATTGCCTCCTCAGGAAAGGAAAAATACATTAGTTTATTGTCTTCATATACTGATGTATTTTCATGGGACTATACATATTTGAGGGATTACAATAAAAGCATAATTCAACACATAATTCCAATCAAGCCAAATGAGAAGCCATTTCGGCAAAAGTTGAGAAGGATTAATCTGAAGTTTCTGCCATCAATAGAGAAGGAGGTGAATTGATTATAAAAGGCTGGTATAATCATTCCAATAATATTTTTAGAATGGATTTCCAATTTGGTTCCCATGCGGAAAATGACACGTGAGATTAGATTATGCATTGATTTCATAAATTTGAATAAGGTGTCTTTGAAAGATAATTATCCATTGCCAAAGATGGAACACATACTCCAAAGAGTGGTTAGGGCATCTCGTATGTCATTGCTCGATGGGTATTCTAGCTATACTGGTCCATGAGGATGACAGGGACAAAACAGCATTCACCACTCCATGGGGAACTTTCTATTATGCCAAGATGCCATTCGGTTTAAATAATGATGGTGCAACTTTTCGGTGGGCTATGGATATCACCTTTCCAAATGAGAAAGATGTATTTTTAGTAGTTTATCATGACGATTTGACAGTTTTTTCCAATTCAGATGAGGAGCATCTTTACCATTTGAAGATTTTTTTTTAGCAATGTAGAAAGTATGGCATATCTCTTAATCCCAAAAAGAGGTTGTTTGCCATGGATGAAGGAAAGCTTCTCGGTCACATCATATCTAAGGGTGGCATCTGCATCAATATTGCTCGAGTGGAAGCTATTCAAAAAATTGGTTTTCCTCATAGTAAAAAGGAGACCCAAGCATTCAACAGTAAGATGAACTTACGTCATTTTGTGCCAAATCTAGCTAAACATTTGAGGGAAATTACAAACATGTTGAAGAAATATAGTGTGGTAAAGTGGACCAAAGAAGCCATTAAGTCTTTCAATTTGGTAAAGTTAGCTCTTTCTTCAGCTCTGATTTTGATCAGCCCAGATTATTCCCAAGATTTCATTCTATTTTCATTCACTTCAGAGCACACTATGGCAGTGGTCTTAATGTAGAAAAGAGACGAGCTTGAGAAGCCAATTTCCTTTTTTAGGAGAACAATAAGAGATGCAGCTTGAAAGTATAAAATTATTGAAAATCAAGCTCGTTCCATGGTGAAAGCTTTGAAGGATTTCCGAGTATATATTCTGCACTCTCATATTCTTGCTTATGTCCCTAACACAGCCGTCAAAGATGTTTTGGTACAGACAGATCTGGAAGGGAGAAGAGGCAAATGGATCACAAATTTGTGAGAATATGACTTGCAGATAAAGCCAAAAAAGCTCATCAAGGGGAAGGGTCTAGGAAAACTGATGGCAGAGTCTAATTTGCATGCCTTGGACAGAAACTTGATTGCTGCTATGTCCGAAGAAGATGAATACAGTTCACTTGTTCAGGTATCTAAAATTTTTATCCATTCTTTTTGGTATTCAGATGTTGTATATGTGCTTTAGCATCTTTCACCACCACGAGGGATGGCTAAAAACAAAAGTAGAACTTTGAAATTAAAGGCTGCTAAATTTTGTATTATGAATAATACATTGTATTGGAAAGATTCCGAAGGTATGTTACTGAATTGTTTGGTTGAGGAGGAAGCAAAACAGGTCATGGATGATTTTCACAAGGGAGATTGTGGAGGTCACCTATTTTGGAAGACGACGGAAAATAAAATTTTGAGACTAGGGTACTATTGGCCTACCCTCTTTGCTGATGTTTATAAAACTGTTACAAGCTATCATGAATGTCAATTTTTTTATGGAAGGAGAAAATTACAGCCACTACCTCTCAAGCCGGTTGAAGTAAGTGCTCCGTTTCAATAGTGGGGCCTTGATTTTATAGGAGAGATTCACCCCTAATCTTGAGCTCAGCACAAGTGGATCTTAACAGCGACAGATTATTTTACAAAATGGATTGAGGCAATCCCCACTTGGTAGGCCACATATGTGGTAATAATTCAGTTTCTCAAAAATAATATTTTCTCACATTTTGGTTGTCCTAACAAGTTGATTACAGATAATGCAACAAATTTCAAATATAAAAAGATGATTGATTTTTGTAACAAATATCAAATTACGTTGGGGCATTCTACTGCATACTATCTGCAAGGTAATGGATTGGAGGAATCTTCAAATAAATAATTGGTTAACATCATCGAAAAGTTGTTGGAAAAAAAAAAGAACTGGCACAAGAAGGTAGTTAATGCACTATGGGTGGATAGAGTAAGTGAGAAGAAATATATTGGCATGTTTCCATTCGAACTAGTATATGGTGTTGACATGGGGTTACCGACATCTCTCATAGTCCCGGTGGTAAAAATTCTGCAGGAAGCTGGCAGTGAGGAGGATCATTTTTAGCGAAGAATAAACCAAATTATCGATATATAGATGAAGAAAGATGAGGTTTTCTAGAATAGCTTCAGGCTGCAAGAGAGAATCAAGAAAATCTATGATCAGAAGGCAAAGGCAGATAAGTTTCATATTGAAGACATAGTGCTCAAGTGGGATGCTAGAAACGATGACAAAGGCAAGCATGGAAATTTTGAGAATCTATGTAAGGGACCATATATAATTGCTGCATATCGAGGTCAAAATGCTTTTCTCCTCAAAGAAATGAATGGGGAAGATTGTCCAGGAGGGTCGGTTAATGGTTGGTTGCTGAAACAATATTATCTTTGAGAAATTTTGTGCTATCATAATTTGTCACTATACATACCATTTTATTTCTTCATTGCAAGTGTGTACTGTCATCATTCATTCAATTTGGGGCCCGAAGTGAAGGCTATAAAACTGAAGGTCTGATGTCAGTTTTTGGTTATTGAGTGTGGATAGTTTGAGTCAGTTTCAGTTTTGTAATTAAATCAGTTTTGAGTCAAGATATTGTTTTTAGGTTTGCTAAAGTTATTGATTCAATTTAGCCCAATGGAGGAGGCACTCTCTACTTTCGAGAGATCTTTAGTTCTTGGCACCTCCCAAGAGCTACTATCCCCATTGGATCCAATGTTAGTGTCAGTATCTTCATCCCTTCATCAGTGATCAAATTCTCTTCTTGCATTCATTTTAGGTGTCCCATATGATGATTTGCATCCCATTAGGTCATGGATCAACTAATGGAAGTGATTCATTATTAAAATTTCCCTCATGGTCTTTGCTTGCTCGTCAGGTTTAACAAGTTCTAGTCATTTACAGTCATTTTTTCTCATTACATTTGCAAAAGCCATTTTTAAGGTTTTAAGGTCTCATTAGGTCTAGGGTTTGCCACCATGGTCTTCAAATGATCAATAAGAAGTCAGCATGTACATGAGGATGTCTAATAAGTTCATAAAATCACAAATTTTATGGATGACTTGCTCCATAAAGGGTTTTTACCTCAAAACTCTGTTTTCAGGTGAAAACAGAGTTTTTCTATTTCATGTAATTTTTTTATGTAATTTTATTGTTTTAATATGTAATAAATCATCATCTATAGCCCGTGGTCACCTTGCCAAATTCCAACACCACAGCTCCTGTAAAAGAAACAAAAACATCCAAGCATCAATCCATGAAATGACAAAAAAGAGCCAAAAGTAGTGTTTTTAAAAGAAAAGTGAAAGGGAACTTTAGAAAGTGGGTTTTTTCTAAATGAAAAATTAGAGTCCAAATGTATACCAAGTGATCCTTTGTGTTAGAAGACCTAATTTTTGCTAAAGAGAGAGAGAAAGAGGAAAAATCGCATTTGAGGATAAACATGTGAAGTTGCAGCAAAAAACTCTAGGTTTCATCGGTGCGACACACCTGGGCACTTGCGTGCTGCACAGGAAATGTGCGATGCACCTGGGCGTTGGTGCAGTGCAAAGGATGAAAGGGGATTTTCCTTATTCTTTAGCATCATAGGTTCTAGATAAAGGGAAGCAACCTTTACATGATCAAGGACCTTCTAAAGGTCAGGAATGAGATTTTGTTTTGATTTAGGAGGAGGATACTGATTTGATCTCCCGAAACTCAAGCCGCAAGGAGGTAATTAGAGAGAAAGAAGCTGACATCCATGCCTTATAGCTTGACCTTGAGAGTGTTAAGTGGATTATAAACTTCCTTGAGCAAGAAAACACGCATCTTACTGACAAACAAGAACTCTTGGAGCTGCAAGTCATTAAAGAAAATCGGCAAAAGACGAAGAGGACAAAAGGCAAGTTAACATCCATTGAGCAAAAGGACTATGACCGGGAATATGTGTTGGAGAAGGTGAATTTCCACCTTGAGAAGTTGTTGAACAAGGCGAACAAAGAAAAGAACATGTTGCGCCATATGTCTTATCACTACTTAGCCCGAAATAAAATCTGCAAGACAAGGATAAGGTACCTAAAAGCTAAGTTAAGGAGAGCCTTAAAAGCCAAAAAAGAGCAAGATAAGCTCAAAATATTGGATGAAGCTTCATTGGCCCAACATAGCACCTGACATAGATCACTCATGCCAAATTTCAAGAAACTTGGTGAGCTTTTTGACATTTTTGAATTTTTCAGGGAAAAAATAGGTTTTTCCAGCAGGTGCGTAGCACCACCAGTGCTCTCCTTTTATAGGGACCTCCATTTGAAGAAAACTTAGAATTTTTGGATTCTGTATGAAAAGTTATGCATGCTCAGAAATTACTAGGAAATTTTGACAAGTTTTGGACGTCCAAAAGGGCCAGAAACACCCAAAAAATGCCCTCTCTCCAACTTTTTGGCCACACAGGAAGCAATCTTGGGAGGTTGCAATTTCGGAGTGGCAAGTGACCTCGAAATCAAAAAATTCAAGCTTCCCCAAAAATTAGACTCACCAGGATTTTAAACAAGCTATCCTACACCTAATTTGGACCTTGGGAAGCCCTCCAAAAGTAGCTTGGAAAAAGCATTATGCAGAGAAAAAATGGCGCTACGCACATGATGAAAAAGTACCAATTTTGCTCAACAACTCTGTTTTTCGCCTAGTTTTCTTCTAGTTTGACTTTTTCTCTCTTATGGTCAAAATAATGATATAAATTGATGTATATTGATTTTATTAGATGTAAAAATGATGAAAAATGATCGAAGGAGGTAGATACATCATGTATAGGTGGTTTTGAACTGAATGAATCAGTTTCCATAGTTTTAGAGGCAAGTTGTTCCACTGCCTATTTTTCAGTTCCTAGTTTAGATCTTGTTGAAACATCTCCTAGACTCATGGATTCGACCCCTAAAGGATAAAATGGGTGGTCTGTTTCCTATATATTTTACTTTCTTAGTCATTTGTAAGGGTTGGACTCTTGTGGATGCATTGAGCACTATTGTACATCACTTCTACAGTTTGACAAGGAAATAAACCAGGGTTTTGCAACATTTTGTGGGATTCTTGTGGCAATGTGATTTAGCATTTTTTTCTTCTTAGTTATTCAGTGATCTTATGTTTATGTGTTTCATCGTCTCTTTTATTATTCATAGCTAAATGAATCAAGTGTAAAAGGTAGAATTCATTAATGTTTCAGTGCTCTACCTTGGGGTTTATTTAGTTTTACATGTTCTCTACTGTTTGAAGAGGACTCAAGACTTTTTCATGCTCTATACAGCTCCTCACCAGTCTTTAGACTTACCATTACACTCATTTCAAAGTGTTGAAACACTTGCTTACCTCGCCCCACAAAAACCTCTGCAAATATTTGTTGATTTCCCGGACCCAAAGCTGCCTTCCCCATTTGATCGAGCAATCAACCATTAAAACCAATCAAAATCCTCTGAGCAAACATACCTAGCCTAAAATTAGTATTCATATCAGTCATCTTAAGCCTTACTTTACATATTTTCATTGATATTGACAAGGAGAGAGACCTCTCTCGAACTGGTAGGGCTAGCTACCAGGTTAAGCATGGTTTGATGTTACCCTAGACCTGCCTTTCTAAGTCTGACGTAGATTTAGGCCCTAAGAGGGTCCATCCTTGAGTAGCATAAAGGGAAATAATTTAACTAGTGGTGGTGTAGCTCGCAATTGTTGCAAATATGTCATGATAATATTCTCCCTTTTTCTAGGGGAATCCTCTAGCCATGAACCTTATGTTGTACTTTTCGATTCTTCCATCGTCTCCATGTTTGATCTTGTACAACCATTTAGAGGTCATGACGAACTTTTGTTTAGGTCTCTGAATGACATCCCATATCTCACTCTTCATTATTGATTCATATTCTTTGGACATGCCATCCCTCCAAACTTGTTATTTCGCATCTTCCTCATCTTAAATGATCATTCTCATGGCTACAATGTATCCTTGATATCGACATGGATTCTTTCTTTATCTAAAAGTTCTTTTCAAAGGAACATATCTCTCAGTATTTGTTGAAGGCTCGAAAAATTGGATATACAACAAGGGGATAACCACCCAGTCCGAACCTTAAAACAACTCCTTTCCATTTGTTATATTGGCTCCAATTGGGAATTATGGGACCATTTTCCCAATCTATTTCTGTTGGGTGCACTAATGGGATGATGTTTTTATTTTTGGGTTTATGGGGTGAATGCTTGTTCTAAATCTAATCTATCTTTTAAATAACATATGAAATATATTCTAATGAAAGAAAACATCTAAATTTAAACTATCCTGGGAGTAACATTTGTTTTTCTTTGCTAAGTATGTTTAATCTATTAATGAGGAAAAAGCTATTTATAGAGAGAGTGCTTGCTGTAAGAGAGGACAACCAAGCTTAGCATTCCAAAACACTGGTTCTGAGACTACCCCAACAGAGGGAAAACCAGTCTGAAGGGATCAAAAATACCAGAAGGCACATAGTTCATAGTTTTCCAAATAGTACAAACAGGACAGCAAAAACCGGTTGAACATCCAGGTGGATGTGCCTACATGGAAAAAAATAAAAAATGAACGAGAGCCTAAAAGACATGCCACCTGGCATTGAGCACAACGAGTTCCGTGGCCAGCTCTTCCTCTATCGGGTAGCCCCAATTTTCACAGTTGTCCAACAGATTTGGCTCACCATCTCCTTCCTCCCGCCGCGTGTCCTCCTCATTCTACGTTTGCGTCTCCTTGCCTGGCGATGCCTGTTGAGGCTTTGGATCCTCGCCCCTATTCTGCATTGCCTCCTTCCCCTTCCTCTTGTGCTGCCCTTCAAGCCCAGTTTCCATGGTAGAGCGTGGGTTATGATGGGCGCCTGGTTGACTAGGATCCACCCTGAAATAGCACTTCCCGAGCAGAGGCCCTCATTGCTCTGAGACACTTCCTCTGTAAATAGGATGGAAATGGAGGCCGTAATGACAAGGTGGTTTAGCGTGCTCCTGAAGTGGAAGAACGTGGTGTGGGGGGACGGATTTCTTGGCAGGGGGAAGGGATACGAATGTAGACACCCACGCCCACTCCTCGTATTGGGATAGTGGGGGTTGTCAGCTATGGAGGAGGGACAGCTTGAGGAGCTTCGCCTTCTGGCTTGCTGATCAGACTTCCTCCTCTCGAGCCTCCCCTTCTGCTGATAAGCCATTGCCTCACCATGACTGAGCGGATGAAAGAGCGAGCGCTTAGAAGCAAATAGAGGAGAGCTTGAGCTTGCGGAGGGCGCGTATCAGCAACACGGCGAAGCTCGAACCTCTCCCATAAGCCACCTCCTCCTGACGAGCAATGCTTGTAAAGCCTTCTGTAGATGCCATAGTTGTCTTGGATTTTAACAAAATTCACTGCGTCTCGGCTTTCCTCCGCCATTACTGCTGCATTCAATGCATCCGAAGGCCGACTATCCCCAAAGCATGCAGAGGCGATGGTCCTGAGCTCTTCTCGCCTGTACCAGCCTATTTCCCATTGCGTGAGGCCATGTGATGGCCCTTGTAACTGAATTAAATGCATATTTCCAATGGCCATGTGGTTTGGGGCTGTCAGGTGTCGATCGACACTGCTCCACCCCTGTCCCATCCGCCTATAGCCCTGTTGAAACACCCGTATCTGGGGAGTTTGCTTCCTTTTGGAGCAGAGTGATACATTCCTGTTTGTGTTCATGATTCTGGAGGATATTGAGGTTCCCTACAAGGAGGGGGTGCTTGTATTCAACTCCCATATTGGCAAGGAGGTCGGCCACCTTGTTGCTTTCCCTTCTGACATGTTTGAAGATGATATCCCTGTTGATGTTGAGGGTGTTTTCTATGGCCTCCAACCTTGCCTCCAGTCTCCAACTAGTGGAGATCTTATTTGCATGAGCTCCATTCAGCAGTTGTGTAGCCATGTTGATGACGAGTTTGGAGACTGCTTCAATCTCCAAAGGCTGGAAGTCACGGTTTTGAGAGAGGAGTATTCCTTGCCAGAGACGCTCTAGCTGAACTGAGTTATTTGTATCCCACCGTATATTGCCGAGGTATATTAGAAGAGGAGAGCCCTTGTAGTCCCTGAAAATGCCACCGAATCCTGCTTTCTGTGGGTTCCCCTTAGAAGCTCCGTCAAAGTTAAGTTTGTATCTTTTCTTTGGGGTGGGCTTCCATTGATGCGTGCGATCATTTGTTTTTCCTTTGGAATTGCCTTCTGTGCTTCCTCGGGGAAGTTGGAGGTTCCAGTTGTCCCATATTGTTTGTTCAGTAGCATGGGTGGGAAAGTCCTCCAGAAGCCAAGTTTTGAGAGCCAAAGTTTCTTTCAAATTCGTGAATAGCTTGTCCCAAATAATTTCTGATGGAGTGCACTAGTTTTTGAAGATGCGCTTGTTCCTTTCTATCCAGACTGTCCATGTGAGTAGGCCTAGAATAATTCTCCAGAGGTAATTTAGGACAACGCTTTTATAGGGACTTTGGTGCCAAAGGCGAATGGAATTAATGATGTCTTCAGTTGGTCGACAATTTCTTTGACATTTGAAGTTGGATTTCTCCCAAAGCTGGTTGGCTAGGGAGCAGGAGTCCAGAAGATGTTGTATAGTTTCTGTTAGAAAATTATATATATTACGGAGCAATGGAACACATAAAATATTGCAGAACTATAAACACAGAAAATGCACAAAACAAGAGAGACACAGATATACGTGGTTCACCCAGTTTGGGCTACGTCCACCTCGAACAGCCAGTCCTTCCTTTCTATTATCCAGCAAAATGAAGACACACAACCTACAACAAAGCCGCTGTAATATCCTCTGTTTTCTCTCACAGTCTCACCTCTCCGTTTCTCGCTCACACAGAATACACATCTATATCTGCCTCAAATACAATGCCCTCATACAAAGAGAGGGGTTGCCTTCTAGGGCAAAAAACCCTAAACTAAACATAAGTTCTACCGTCAGATCATCCGCCTAATGAATGGCTCAGATTGACTAGAAATTACTATACTTTTACAAGGCAAAATTTACATCTGTTTTTAGCTTCCGGGGGCGCTGCCCCCGACCCCCGCCGAGGGACCGCGGCCCCCGGACCCCCAGCCGGGGGGGTTGGCCCCCAGGGGGGACAAGTCCCCCCCGCGTGGACGGGTGTACAAAACATCCTGGGGTATACATCCGGCTGAAACAAAGACCTCTGAACAATCATGCTCCACACACAACAGTTTCCTCTTGCGATCAACAATTGGGGCACATGGAGGGCCCCTGTATTTTAGGTTTTTCCTAAATTGTCCCAGTTAGGATTTTCCGATGCCCAGTGAGCCATAAGAATGTCGAGACTTTCGACCAAATGTTGTGTGTCAAAATCCATCCCCAGATGGGATCCGGTGGTGTATCATCTTGGAACTTGATTTTGTAGGCTTCTTTTGTGGTGAAGGATCCTCGCGGGGTGTAGCTCCATCTTAGTAAGTCCTCACCTTCATTGTTTCTGATTTTTTGTTTTTGGAGCTCTGTTTCCAGGTTTTCTCTTATCTGGGTATCGATGTTTCTTATCAGTTCTTCCAGTCACTTCCATTGCCTATATCCTTGATTGATCTCCTGTGACCATTACTGATGTACCTTCTCCTTTTGTTGTTCCTCCCAATCATTGCTAGGCTGAATATTAAGAACCCTGTCAAGTCTCGGAAGTTGATTCCAAGAATATTTTTAGAAACGAGCTCTGTTGCCACCTCTAATTTTCCAAAAGTTGTTTTCTTGGATGAGGGGGGAGTGTTGACTAGCCGCATTCCACATCAACAATCCTTTCTCCACAGGGGTGAATCTGATTAGCTCCTCCATCGGTCTGTGGTTAGCATATTTGGCTCACCAGATGACGCCCAAGGGCTTTTTTGGTGTTGTGAGCCATTGCCACCAGATTCTCGGCCCCATTATTTCATTGCTTTGGAGTGGATCCCTTAGGCCTAGCCCGCCCTTCTCCTTGGGTTCGCATATAATATTCCAATTGATAAGGGCCCATTTACGATTAGTTCCCTGAGATCCCCATAGGAAATTGCGCTGAATATCTCTAATTATTTTGAGAGCCCATTATGGCACTGCCAATATTGAAAAGAGATAGAGGGGCATTGCTTGAAGCACTGCTTTGATAAGAATAACCCTACTTGATATGTTTAGAGCTCTAAATATCCACGAGGAAAGGAGAGATTCCAGCTTCTCAAGGAGTTTATGCCAAGAGGCATTCTTGATGGTAGAATCAATGAGAGGGGTGCCCAGGTAATTGGAGGGAAGGGTGGCAATGGGAAATCCCAAGATGCGGGCTATGGCTCGTTGAATGATGGGAGGCGTGTGGAAGAAAAAGATTTGAGATTTGGCTTTGTTGATACTGGTGCCCGAGGCTTCAGAGAGGTCCTTCAGGAGGGTCTTAAAGATGGATGCTTCTTGAACTGATGGGTATCCAAAGAGCATATTGTCATCGATGAATTGCTCATGGGTGGTGGCAGGGGTATTTTGAATAGATATTCCTTTCAGCATCTGAGAATTAAGGGCATGCTTGATGAGTCTACCCAACCCTTCTGCCATTAAAATAAAAAGGAAGGGAGACAGAGGATCCCCTTGTTTGATTCCTCTGGAGGGGCTGAAAGGTCGAGAGGGGATGCCATTGATGAGGATGGAAAAGAAAGTAGAGGAGATTAAGCTGTGAACCCACCGCACCCACATAGGAGAGAAACCAAAGGCATTTAACATTTTTTGGATATAGGTCCAACTTAATTTGTCAAAAGCTTCGGATAGATCAATCTTGAGAATCATACCCGCTTGATTGGAAATCTTAAGGGAGTGTATGATTTCATGAGTGAGGATGATGTCGTCCATTATTTGTCTGCCCTCAACATACCCAGATTGTTCTGACGATATGAGTAGGGGTAGCAGAGGCTTCAACCTATTTGCAATAGCCTTAGAGATGACTTTGTAGATGACGTTGCAGAGTGTAATTGGGCGATATTTTTCCAGAGTGGTAGCGCCCTCTTCTTTGGGGATGAGACAGATGAAGGTTGAGTTGAGCACCGGTAGCAACCAATGAAGAGATCAAGATTCCTCAACTACTTTCCATACTTCTTCTCTAATGAGCTCCTAGAATGAGTGGATGAAGGTTGTAGAGAAGTTGTCCGGCCCCAGTGCTTTTCCCTCCTTGAGTTGTTTCATGGCTAAGTCAACCTCCTCTGCCTGGACAGGTCAGAGAAGGAGTTGGTTGTGGTCCTTTGTGATGACTTTTGGGACATGTTGAGTAATCTTTTCTATGGCTCTGCTTCTGTCGATTTGAGGTTCTTGAAGAACATCATGGAAATTAATTCCTGTTCTATCTCAGTGTGATCCTCCACTCTTTCCCCTCCTTGCTTTTGGAGAAAGGAGATAGTATTGTGCATTCTCCTTTATATCGTAGTCCTATGGAAGAATTTGGTATTTCTCTCGCCTTCTTTCAGCCATCGGATTCTGGATTTTTTCTTCCATAAGATTTCTTCCTGCTTGTTTCTCTCCTCCAATTGATTTTATATATTTTTCTCCCTTTCCATGGTTTCTTGTCTATACCCCTCTATTATTATCTATTGCTGGAGCGCCCTCATTTCCATGTTGAGGTTTTGTTGAGCCCGAAAGATATTACTGAAAGTTTCTTTATTCCAAATTTGTATTTGAGCTTTCAAATATTTGAGTTTCTGTTGGAGTTGAAACATTCTTGACCCTGCCAGGGTTGTGAAGTTGTTCCAAGATTTATTGATGAAGTCTTTGAAAATGGGATGGGATAACCAACATGCCTCAAATCTGAATGGACGTCTGGTAAAGTTACTCGGTCGCTGCCATTGTAGTGCTATGGGCCAGTGATCCGAGCCAAAATGAGGGAGGATGAGTGCTGAAATATCACCCCCTAAATGAATGACGCTATCCAAGATAAGGAACCTGTCTAGCCTAGATGCTATTTGATGCCTCCCAGTCCTGCGATCGCTCCAGGTGTGAATGCCATTGGGAGTTTGCATGTCGATGAGCGACTTGTTGTGGATAAAATATTTGAAGTGATTCGTGTCCTGATCCAGCTTGGCTCATCCACCTCTCTTTTCCTCTAATTTGGTGATCATGTTGAAATATCCACCTATGAGTCAGAGAGAATACTCTCTGTTGGAATTGAGGTTTGCTATGGTGTCTAAGAGAGCAATTTTATTGGGCGCATCCTGCAGGAGGTAGACATTGGTCATATGTCCATGGATGTTGGTCCTGATAATATGAAATGTTGCCTCGATGAGATTGTGGGAAGCATGGAGATTTGACGACAAGACTTTTTGGGTATTCCATGCAATCGCTAAGCCTCCAAAGGCTCCTAATTCATCCACTACCACTGTATTGCATCCTTGCCAAGCTTTTGTGAGGATGCTTCCCAGGATACTGTTGTTGCATTTTGTTTCCTGCAAGAAAACGATCTGGGGTTGTTCCTGCCTTATCATGCTTCTGATAATTCTAAGTTTCCCAGGGCTATTGAGCCCTCTTACATTCCATGAGATGAGCTTCATTGATCACTGTGTGCTGTCGGCCTATGGTACTTTGTCAATTTAGCATATCAGCCTGAGTCGACCAAGATTTTGCCTACTGCTATAGTTTGCTGGAGATCAGTTTTTCTCCCTCTCTTTTTGGAGTCCTTTGGTAGGATATTTCCATCCCATTGGCTTCCTGGTTGTATGCCTAATTGTTGTTGCTGATATGCTCTGGAAAGGATTGTTTCTAGAGTACTGAGTTGGTGCTCTTGAATTTTGTCATACTCCTTTTTTCTGCAGGCTTGCTCCAATCCAAAGATGTCTAGCCCTTTTAGATCTATGCTCTCTGGTTCTTCCTCCATATGCTCCACCTGACTATTTTCCTCTGTGATAAACGCTAGCTTCCAGGCTTGATATTGCAGGTCATCCGTCTCCATGGCTTTGGAGGTTCCCTCTGGGTGTTCCGGGTTTTCTTTGTGGGTTTCACTTGATTTAGAAGTGGTTCCCTCCACTTCCATTTCCTTTGCATTTCCCTGTGGTCTTGTTTGGATTTCTTTGATGTTTGCAGCCTCATCTCTGGGGAGACGAGATATAGGAGAGGACTGCGGAGGGGGGATAATCGGATTGGAGGCGCTAGGCATGGAGCTGTTTTGCAAGATGGGGGGAGGCTCTGCTGTGGCTTGAGCGAGAATTTCAAAACGATTACTTGTGGAAGGGATTGAGGCCATTTATTTCAGGGGTTTTTCCTGGATGAGGGCTTTTTATGCACTATCTTACGGCTGGGGACTTTGGTGGAACCCTCTTGGGCATGCGTATCAGAGGAGTTAGGGTCAGAGGCCTTTTGATTCAGCGGGCAATCCCTGAAGAGATTTCCGTGAGTGTGACATTTTCGACAGCGAAAAGGTACATGTTCATAATATAGGGGTTGAATCCATTCATAATCTTCATCAGAGAGACTTACCGAATCCGGGAGGGCGTTATCCAGGTGCATGAAGACGCAAATGTGGGCATAGGATGTGTATCTTTGAAGCTTTGTTTCTTTAGCTACTTTGATGTATTCCCCCAGTCCATTTCCAATTTTTTTTAGTGACCCTTCACTCCAGTATTCCTCTGGCAGTGAGTACATTCTAATCCACACTGGAGCCCAGGAGAGATCTTCCTTGTCTAGATTAAATCTTGCTACCCAGTCCCTTAGATATAATCCTGCTGATTTAAAAAAGTATGGCCCTTCATCCAGGATTCTAAACTTGTCTTCAAGGCACAAGAATATCACTGTAAAGAATCCCTTCGGCTCCAACTGCAGTGTTATGTGGGCTTTGGGTTTCCATTTGGCAGTGATCCAACCATACAAGGCTTTTTCTGTTGGCCAGAAGCCTATAAATTTTCCTATGAGCGCATGATCTTTCATGTATTGGATTCTTTCATTGATCTCCTAGCTAGGCAGTTCTATCTTAGGTCTTTCAGCTGCTATTGGCTTGCATGTGCTTGAAGTAACTGTGGTCTTTTCCCTTATCTTTTCTTTCCCTTGTGGCGTTTCTCGGTATTTGTCTGCCTGACAGTGATGATCTTTGGGCTTGTGTTGCTGCATCTCCGTATTGTTTTCCCCTTCAGCATGGATCGAGCCAAAGAGTATTGGCCCAGTTCTTCCCGGCGGCATGGTATTGGTTCTAGGGAAGGGCTTGGCAGCCCCCCCCTACTCGGTTTCCATGTGATTCGAAGAAATGCCTGCTCCTCTCTGGCAGGATCAGGTTTGCAGGCTTTCTGTTGTGGCTCTGTCGGTTGTCTGCGCCGTATCAGAGGATCGCCATCGCCAACCCTAGTTGCAGAGCTCCTCTCCTCTTCTTCAAAACCTTTTCCCGTCTCTAGTTATTCTCATACCAAGGATTTGTTTTGTACCACCCAAATGCTTCATTGTAAAAAATTCCTCGGAGTAACATTTCACTTATGTGATCTAAAATAATTTCTAATAGCAACTGATAATGAAAATCATTTAATCACTACAAGAAAGGACTTCATTAAGAATGAATTGTTTCGTATAAAAAGTTAGTTGAAACAATTATGAGAAACATATCGCATAAGAGTTATTTATATACTCAACATAAAAATAATAGTTATCACTATACATAAGTGCAATAATGACAATTGAACATTCAGACTTTCATTTATCAATAACTAAAAATAATTTATCACTTGGGACATAAGTAAAAAGTATTAGGAGACAAAAATACCATTGGTAATAGGTTCTACTCATGAGCTTCAACGATATAGCTTTATCTTTAAATAACTCAACATCCACTAAAAGTAAAAAAGTGAATTTTAGTAGGAGACATCAAACTCATATAAAAATAAATTTCATTGCATTAATTTTATCAAAACCTCCTTAGTGGGGGCAAAACTACACGTTTTAAAGGATTGTTTTTGATAAATCTTTGGACCCCTCTCTAAATGTAATGAGAGGGGTTAAATACTACTTTATGAAATCTAAAAATAAATATTACAAACATAGACGAGGAGGTTTAAACGACCTACCTCATTTTAAGCAAAAATGAACTAAAAATAAAACTAAAACCGTATCTTTGATAAATCCTGCATCTACTCCTTTAAATTGCAAATATCCAACATCGATTTCAATAGCGTTGGTTGGCCGACTTCAACTTTTAACTATCCTGCAAATATGGTGTTGGCAAGAGCTAGCAATATCTTCTTGATAGAGGTTATAATGCATTTCAGGGTCATCCATTAGCTATGCGACTTTACCGTGTACTGCTAGTATGTGTCCAAAATTTAACCTGTTTACATGTTTGATCAATTATGCCTTTTCTTCTGTTGTTTGTTTCCACTTTTCCTGAAGCTGTTGTGCCTTTGGGAGGAATCCTGGGGTGGTCTTTGATATCAAACTTGCCTTGTGCAGATTTTCATTGATGCACTCGATGACATTGTTTGCTGTTGTCGCTACCTCCTCCATCTCTTGCTCTGCTTCTTTAATCTAGGAATCCCATTTTGGAAATACTATTTCTTTATGAGATTCATCAATTATGGGAAATTCCACTCTTTTTCCTTGCTCTAATCTCTGCCATCTCAAAAATTTAGAAACCTTCTTAAAAATTGAATCATAATCAAGTCTTAAATCTACGACTTGATTTGTAATATTATCACTTATTTCACATTGGGAATTCCATTGCGAGATCCTTCGACACAGTAATTCTTCCTGATGAAAGAGTTGGGAATTAGGAGTGAGTGCTTATGTGATGAAATCTCCGATATTAGGGTCATCCTTATGCAGTTCTATCATAGCTTGTAAATATTCTTCTTTATTGGCTAATTTACTTTGATGATCCAATTGCATCTGCTAGAAGTCCTGCTACAGTTTTTCCAATTGTATCTTTGCTTCTTGGCTGATGCTAAGCTAGTGCAGTTGATGTTCTAAAAAAAAGCTTATCCTGTTTTTCTTTTACTAACATCTGACCTTCTATCGCTTTATCAATTTTTGCTGAAGCGTACGCACCTGCGATTTGAAAGTTCATAATTAGATATTCTAAGGGGTTTGTAGTTGGATCCTTCCAAAGAACATCCAGAGGTTCATCCTCTGGGGCGAGCACGAAATGTATTTTTCGTTTCTCCCTTTGTCTCCTGACAATTGCCTTATGTTTATGGATATAAAATACGTCTAGAGAAAGAATCTCCTATACCTTTAGTACAATTTCAAATGACGAGGAAATAGGAATATGCTCTGTTTCCTAAGTATTTATAGTCCCTTCTACCACAATTTATGTGGTTGTATCTCTTCGGTTTGTTAGTGGCTCCGCACTTTATTCCTTAGTGTTCATTAGCTCATGAAAATTCTCCCATTCCTTTTCGATATCCACGACAAGTGGCTTTGTTGGCTTTTCGAGGGGAGAAGGAGTCTCAGCTTGCTTTGGGGACAAAACCTAGTGATCAGGGTTTTCTTTAGAGTGAGTTGTGCCTTTAATTGACCCCACTTCTGCAGTGTTCAATATTGGATTGCTCACCGGATCTTTTAGTGAATCCTTTTTCAGAATTTGATTTAGACTTCTCTTCTTTTGAAATTCCATTTATGCTAACACTGGGAGTCAACTTTCTTATTGTTTCAATGAACAATTGGTCCAACGGGACCTTTGTTAACCTCATTTCTCTGTAATTGTTAAACCTTTGAAGTTTTTCTTGGTCAAACTGAATTTGTGCCATATGTAGAACATATCTGAAAATGTCCTTCTATAGAAACACATCGTCAAACAGATCTTCTACATTGGTAAATATTTTATTTGGACCATTGTGATAAAATTACTTATAACACCAATGGAATTATACTGCCTCCCTGGGAAATTTGGTAGTTGTAAGGATAACATATTATCAACCTCTTTAAAAGCATGACCTAAATAAAGTAATGCAAAAGCTCTGCAGACTACAGCAAATTGAGGCCAGCTCACCTTCTTAGAATCCTTGAACACTTTGCTCATTCCCCCAACACCACAGGTCTAGTAAGCTATTTCTTTGGCCATTAGTTTACCAGGGACATAAAACGAAAGGATGTGGGGTGAAGCAATTCTTCCAAACACCCTGATGTATGTGAACAACTCCTCCCCAAACCACTTTCCCACAGGGAGAATATCAACTTCAGCTTCTGGGGAGAATGTTGGGGTGTCTTTGTTATAGAGAATTCTATCGATAGGGAGCATAACTTCATGACAAATATTATAAAAAATTGGGATGAAATTGGATTCCCACAATACTTTATGGTAAACATGAACGGTAAGAGGATTCTGCACTATCCACTTCCATCCCACGATAGGAAAATCGAAGACAAAACAAATGGCGTCCATGACGTAGGAACTTAAAAAGAATGGAGGGTAAACCCTATGAGAAAAACTTCTTTTTGTTCGATATCCTAAAATAGCAGAGGATAAATTATCTCATAAAATTTGGGCCCAATCCATTATGGTGGCATTGGTGGCCAAATCCAATAGAGCTAACCACTCTGATGAAAACTTATTGATGTCTGGTCTCCCAAACAATCTACACAACATTATGGTGGAAAAACCATAAGGAGAGCAAAGAGAGCGAGTGGCATACATACCATTTTTATCCTTCTTCAATATTTCCTCATTGCTCGATCAGTTCTTTGTGCAATCTACCAAGTCTTCGTTTTCCTTGACAAACTTTTCTACAAATTGCTTGTTGTAGGTAGCCTAGGGTTTTGGCAAGTGATACATGCGTCTCAAATTGCTTGGGGTAAATAACCCGATGACTTGTTGATTGGTCGTCTTGAACTCTCTATCAGGTATATCTGCATGATCTATGACCCATTTAACCATATCAGTGTAGGGGAGTATCTTCAGCCTCACAGTAATACGGTGTAGAAATTAACATTCAAGCTCTGTTAGGATTCATTGGAAGAGCTACATCCATCTTCTGTAATTATAACCTTCGTAATCCTCAGGTTTTCCTATTCTAACAGTTTCTACATGGCTTCCTAGATAGACATCCCTACTTCCCTACTACAAGTGGTATCTGTGAATAATGGAGTCATTTATGTTTTCTCAGATGCGGGTGTCTTGCCTTTCTTTCCCATTCCGTCACGTATTACGTTCTGTGTACTACTCCTAAAAATTGCAAACAGAGAGAGAGGATATGATCAAGATGCTAGTGAATACATGAAATATCAATGAAAGACAAAAATAAGGTGACGAGAAAGCTTTAATCATGTCAAAGATATCTCCTTGTGCAAAATGGTCCTTCTAACTTGATCAAAATCATTTTTTAGTAAATAACCACTAATGGAACATTAAGTTAAAATTTAATGCTCATAACTTTGCATCAAACAACAGAAAGTACTATCATAGAACTCTGATCCCTTAGATATGTGATAAAGTTATTTTGCGATTTTCTTCGCAATGTCGTAGATCGCAATATCACAAAACCTATTATCATTAACAATCATTGTTTCGTCGGGCGACTGCAACATGCGATTTGTGAGAGGCTATCACATTTGGTGAAATTTGGGTTTCTTACGTTAAGTAGTGCCGTGGAATTTGGAATTTGCGATGCGATAAGGTTGTTAGACTTTGTGATCTCGCATTCTCATGAATCACATTTTCAAGGAGTTTCTTTTATAAGAGATGCCCGCTGTGATCTTTTGCGATGCGATAATATTGTTAAAAAGTGGGTTTTTTAAAGCTTCTATTAATATTCAAGACTTTCCGCTTACAAATCTTTTCTTAGGTCTTATGGTCATATAGTGCTTTTTATAAAGAAGCACAAAGTTTGTGATGCTTGGAATATGGAAAAGGTAAATTTACATGTTTTAGCAAGTTCCACTTTGATATCTTGTTTTATTCTAAACAAAAAGTCACCATTAAATGCTAAGTTTTGATTTTTGGAAGGGCCCCCATTTATTAATGTTATTGCTAACACTAATAAAAAGGAGGGGTTGTTGATGGTCAGAACAATTGAAGATTCACTTGAAAGAACCAGTTATCTCTGTTTTTTTTTTTTTTTTTTTTTTTTTTTTTTTTTTTTTT
>APFE031428388.1:304089-321271 GCA_000404065.3 Pinus taeda
TTTTTTTTTTTTTTTTTTTTTTTTTTTTTTTTTTTGAATTTTCTAAAGCTTCTAAAATAGAAATGGTTTTGGAAAATCAAGCTTTATTGTAGAAATATAAGGTAAACAATGCTATTTGCTGACAACAACATCTTGCCTCAACTATCCTTATTCTAATTATCTTTTTCCCAAAGTCAGTCATTGTACTTACATCAGCCATCACTTGGTTTGTAAAGATAAAAACAAATATATCTCCGTAGATCAGTTTAGGTGTACTCATTTGTTGTAGGTAGAGCCTCTGCTACTAGCAGGCATCCATAGCCTCGGCAAGGTTACCTATTACCTAGCAATGATCTAGTATCCTACTTAAGAGGCATGCATTTTTCAAAGATAAATCCTCATATACACTTATTGCTTTTTCTTTTCCTATTTTTCTTTTAATTCTTAAAGAACAATGTCTTGGTTTGGTGGCTGAAATTGACATTGCCATTCACTTGATTTATAATTTAACTGAACAAGCTGGCTCATGATGAGACCCCTTGTCTTTTGATTGAAGCCATCTCAAGCCATTACTCTGTTTTGGTATGCAGTTTGGCAATGTCAGTTAGTTATAATCTTTATGATCATGATAAGTTGGCTCTTTATGATACCTCTTATTCTTTAAGTTTGAAGTGCATAGTTCGATTAGCCTTTGAATCTTGCAATTTCCTAAAGTGGGGGGTAAATCATTGGTTCCTTAAGAATTCTTCTGGATGACAATTGTAGAGTTTAAAAATAGATTTTTTGTAGAGAATATTTGTGTTGTTATTGATAATTTCCATGACTGATGTGAAGCAAACCTCTACTTAAGGTTGATTTTAATCAAAACTTGTAAAGCTAGGACAATAGAACAAGTAAAAATTTTCATAATAATAGCACTTGACCCTATGTTTCAGAAATAAAGATTAGTTTTCTTAGTCACTTCCACTTATACAAGCGAAAAACAAAATTGACAAGAGACACTACTCTTTTTTTGGAAACGAAAAGTAAACATTTTCAACATGTTTTATTATAAAAAAGAAAACTAAACTAAAAACAATAATCTATAGACAAATAGAAGAGATCATCTTCTATGGGAATTTTTTTTTAAAGATTTATCCATTAACAGGTAAAGACTTTGTTTTCCCTATTAAGTCTTGTAACATGAAAGTTGATGGACCTATGATTTCAAGAATTTGGAATGGTCCAAGCCACATCGTTGGAATTTAGTATGCTTGCCTTTCTCTTCACGGGCTTTATCCCATTTCAATACTAAGTATCCAAGATGAAAATATTTTCTAGATACCATGTTTGAATCAAAGGAGGACTTTACTAATTGTTGATGATGCACATGGGTAATTTTGGCCTTTTCTCACTCCTCTTCAAGCTTAAGAATCTGCAATTGTCTTCATTACAAGGATAAGGAAGGGTTTATTCAATGAATTGAACTAAGGGCTAAAGAAGGAATAACTAGATGAGTTGGGAGGACCACATCTTTCCCATAAACTAAATTGAAAGGACAAGTGCCAATAGAATTTTTTTGAGTTATTTGATCTACACAAAGAGCGTACATTAAAGACTTACGCTAGTTTCTATGATTGTGATCAATAATCTATTTAATGATTCTAATAAGGTTTTTTTTTTTTATTCAGCCAACCCATTTCCTTGCAGATAATAATTGGTAGAATAATTAAGCTTTAAACCTGTTTTGAGTGAAAATTTAGTCATACCATTACTTGAGAAATATGATGCATTATTCAACATTAAAGCAGAAAGTAAGCCAAACCTGGTAATTATGAATTGATCTATAAATTCGATGATACTCTCAGAGTTGGTTGACTTGAGTGGAATTTCTTCTACCCATTTGGTAAAGTAATCAATAGCTGTAAGGATGTACTTATGCTATTTAGAAGAGTTAGGAATGATCTCACCTATTATATCTAATCCCCATTGTTGAAATAGTTGATCAATGTTGATCGGTTGTAATGGAAATGATGGTTTCCTTTGTATTCTAGCAGTAGTTTGACAAATCTAACATCTTCTTACATAACTATGTGCATCCTTAAATAATGTTGGTCAATAGTAGCCTGTGCACAATATTTTGTGTCTTGTTGCATCTCCTGGGTAATGTACACCTGCTAGTCCATCATGAAGTTCCTCATACATTTGTATCTCTATCCGGGGACTCTGTTTCTTATATGTGCGATGCTCCAACCAACATCCTGCAAAAATCTTGACCTTTTACAATATTTTCTAGTTTGATTTTAGGATCATATTCTTGTAGGGCTGTGACCCGATTTGTCCTATTTCCACCCACATCGCTCTATACCAAAATATTTCTTACTACTGGGAATGGTAGTATTATTTTTGTATGAGTCTTGAGAAGGAAGGTTCTAAAGTGTTTGATTTCTTCGAATACAGCATAAGCATGTTTCTCAATGTAAGAGTAATTTAATTAAGCTCCTTACAAATTTGAATTGAAGAAGGCAATTGGAGCTTCGGATTTATCTTGATTGGCTTGTGTGAATATTGCAGCATACGATTTATCAAAGGGAAATGTGTACAAAATGAGAGGATCAGAAAAGTTTGGAGTCGCTAGAGATGGGGCATTTATGATCACTCATTTTAGTAGGCTAAACACTTCATGTTCTGCTTGACCCCATTTGAACAAAGAGTTTTTCTTAATCATTGATTGGAGAGGTGACATGATTCTTGAGAAGTCGATGACAAACCTTTTAACGAAATTGATCTGACCAAGGAAGGATTTCATTGCTTTTTTGTTATGGGGTAAGGATATCTTAGAAATCTCAATCCTATCTTGATCAATATGGATTCGAGATTTAGACACTATGAATCCGAGAAGCTTTCCTTCACTTAATGCAAAAAATGACTTTTTTAGATTAAGTGAGATCCCATACGTTTGACATCATTGGAAAATCTATTTTAATTCTCTGAGGTGACTACTGCATTTTTTAGAATATATTGTTATGTCATCCAGGTAAATCACCACTCACTTATTCACTACTCCTTTAAACGCAATGTCCATGCCCCTTTGAAACATGGCGCCGGCATCAATCAACCCAAATGGCATATTTTGATATGCATATGTGCCCCATTTCGTTCTAGATATAGTCTTCAATTGATCATTCGGGTGGACTAAGATTTAGCTATACCTCAAGAAGCCATCTAAAAGGGACATCAGTTCAGACCCTACAACTGATTGTAATATCTGTTCCATAGGGGGTAGTGGAAAATTGTCCTTTTGGCAAGCTTATTGAGATTTCGAAAGTCAATACAAATATGGATACCTCCGTTTTTTTTCCTGACTAGTATCAGGTTGGAAACCCATCTACAATGTCAAATAGGAAAAATAATTTTGGCTTTCAGTAATTTGTTTAACTCAGACTTAATCTATTTTTCGAAATTAGCATGAATTTTCCTCAACTTCTATTGGACTGGCTTTTTGTCAACTATCATTGGACTTGTATGTTGTATGATTGAAGTGTCGTAAGTTTTGAGGTCATCATAATTCCAGGCAAAGACAATTTTATATTGTTTCAACAGTCGAATGAAAGTTGATTTCCCCTCAGTGGTTAGACCAATACCTAAGTTGATATTCTGTGGTTTTATGTCAGTTCCTAGATTCACTAATTCATATATTAGATTTGAACTCTGAAGCTTTGAATATATTCTTGAAATCATATAGGTCTTCGAACTTGACTATAGATTTGGGTATAGAATTATTGCTACTTCCTTGTTTCAGCTTTTTTTCATGTTGGCCTTCATCAATTATCTGATTATTGTAAGAGCCTTCTGAAGTCAGAAAACTTACAATATTAGGTTCATTCGCGAAGATTCTCCATTTGGTAACATTATCAGGGATGGAGGGTCTAAAGATTAATTCAATTGAGAATCTGTTTAGACTATAGTCTTCTGAGGGAAAGAGCTTGGAAGCTACATTAGCAAAGAGATCAACACTAGCATTTTGGAGTCTGGGAATAGATGAAATATTAAATGCTATAAAGTGTGAAGTGAGGTCTTGTACTAATGATTGATAATGCTTCAAGTTTCTTGATAGGAAATGTATAGTATTTCTTACCTGCTTGGCAACAATTTCAGAATCTCCAAAGAGTTGTAGGTATTTAATATCAAGCCTGATTGCCTTGTATAACCCTTGAACTAATGCTTCATATTCGGCAATATTGTTTATACAATCGAACTCGAGTCTACAAGTTAGCATGGTTTTCTCTCCTTTTGGACTAATCAATATACAACCTGCTCCTGCTCCATCATTAGACTTAGAACCATCAAAAAATAATTTCCAAAACAAATATTTATTTACAGGCCTATCTACCAAATTAATGCATCTAGAAGTATTTGTTTGAGAAAAAAATTATATCTAAGATAAAACTGAATTTTCTAAAAAAGGTGAAGAATGAGCATTGAAATTCCCTAAGAACGAATCAACAGAATAGTCTCCAATTATATTATTGTTCTACACTATAGTTTCACTTTCTCCTTCTAACTCCATTACTATATACTTTTGGTGTCTTTCTTGCTCAGAATTTATCTGATTCGGTTTACCATTATAATGGAGCCACATATGAGACCAGTCAGTCGCAAATTAACCATGAAGCTCCTCTAACCAATCCTTGCTAAGAATTAGTCCATAAAATTTAGGAATATTTGCAACAAGTATAACAATGACTTGACATACCTTTGCGTTTGATGAAATCCTTATGGTCACTTGATTAAGCTCGCTAATAACCTCGACATGAGACCGATGCAGCTGTACTATGCGCACTGCAGATTTCTGAGGTTGGACATTTAACTTTGTGCAAATTGTCTTAGGCAAAATATTACATGAAGCACTAGAATCTACCAAACGGTTATGAAATTTTTTATTGAAAACATCAAAAGTAAGGAGAAATGGAGGAGTATGGAATTTCGACCTTCCAATTAAAGCAATGTCATTTGGATTGAATTTATTTGACATACTAGTCGGAGCTCTTCCCATTTGATGAGTAGCTTGAGATATTACAGCGGCGGGTAGAGGCACAATTGGTACTGCATGTAGTTCTTTGAAGGGAAATTTCTATTGATGCTTTAATTTGCTAAGCTCATGGAAAATAATATTAGCCCTAGTATTCTTCATATCTTCAACAAATTTATACTCCATTCAATCGGAGATGATAAGCGTTTTAGATGGAGTTGTTGAATCATATTGGACTGGGTTTGTCTGAGCAGCCTTTGGTGAGGATTTCTTACCTGCAATTTTATCCTTAGGAGCTGAGCTAGGATTTTTCTATTTAGAACTCGATTGTGGATGATGAAGTTGATTCCTACTCCTGGTAGTAACTGGTAATGCGTCCTGATCTTCTTCATATGGAAGAATGAAGACCCACATTCCTTGTAGTTCTACAACTTCATCATTATCAGTATGTTCCCCATTTGAAACCTCCTCCTCTTCCCCTTCGAATTCTGTGTTTGTTATAGCATTTAGAGGTTTTGGATCAGTTGAAGGGTTTCTCTTAAAGGTTTTATCAGGTTTCTTGGAAGAGGTTTCTGCTACTTGTTTCTTTATATCTACCATTTCGTTAGACATGGTTTTCAAGACCTTTTGTAACCCTTCCATGTCAAAAGGGTCTTTCGATTGTTTTTTCCTAGGGCCATCTCTAAAAGACACTTTTCTAGACTTTCTTTCATCTAAAATGTTTTTCTTCTCTATGGCTAAGGTACGTTTCTCTACAACTATCGCCTCTTTCATATTTTCAGCTAACGTTGGCTTGACAGCTCTATCTACAAAGATGGCTGAATTTGAAGGAAAGGTGGAAATGTACCATTCATTTTGGACTTCGTTGCTAGGCTTCAATGTTGTTGGTATTTTATTTAATGATTTATTGAAGTGAGAATTGAAATCCTCAATTGGTTCTCTAGGTTCAGCTTTCAAATTGGAGAGGTCATTGATTAAAGTTGTTGTAAACCAGTCATCTCCAAATTTTGTTAAAAACGGATCTTGAAATTTATCCCAGTTATGAATGGAGCGTGATGGTAACAAAAAATACCATGACCCTGCTGCTCCTTTTAAGGTATAAGGGAATAATCGTACAATTGCATCCTCTTCCATTACTCAATTTAAATTTACGGACAACATGAAATTATTTATGTGCTCTTTGGCTGATAGACCATCGTGAGGATTTAACTAAGGGAGGCATTTCTCAAGATAAGCTGGTAATTGCGATAAGGGTGTAAGCTTGTTCACAGCTCCTAGATTAGCCCATGGTGTTGGTGGTAGATTTCTTGCCATTGTTGGAGTATGAGTAGGAGGAGGAGTGGTAGTAGTTGAAGGTGGTTGGGTAGAGGCGGATGTTGCTCCTCCACCTGTGTGAACCATGATCTGAGGTTGAGGGATGGATGATTGAACTTGTGATGATATGGATGGTATTGTGGATGAAGATGATGATAAAACCTCACTCTGAGATTCTACTGGTGTTTTCCTAGATTTCTTACAACTCGGTAAAGGAAACTCTACTTGTGGGATTCCTAGCTTTCATTTTTTTCTCTGGTCAGTCATTGAGTCAGGGTCAAATGAGAAGTGACACTACCTTGGGAAAAATCAGATTGTTCTTGAGATAAAGAAATTCCCTGCAACTTATGAATTAAAGTTTGTAACTCATGAGGATCTGAAGAAGAATGTTTTGGCTTGCTTGGGATTTTAGTAATGTAATCTGTGTTTTTCTTGTAAACTTCTGGTTCAGTGATGGAAGACTCAGAATGTTAGCAAGAAGTTGAAGGTGACGGTGAGGGAGTTTTACTCTTAGAATGGCGTGAAGATGTAGAATTACTTGCCATTCACAGTCAGGCCCTCCTTCTACCACCAAATATGTTGAAGGCTCGAAAAATTGGGCCTACAACAAGGGGGACAACCACCCTGTCCAAATCTTAAAACAACACCTTTTTCGTTTGGAATAGTGGCTCCAACTGGGGATGATGGGACCAGTTTCCCAATCTTTTTATGTTGGGTGCACTAACGGGTTGATGTTTTTCTTTTTGTATTTATGGGGCGAATGCTTGTTCTAAATGTAGCCTATCTTTTAACTAACATATGAAATCTATTCTAATGAAAGAAAACATCTAAATTTAAACTATCCTGGGAGTAATGTTTCACTTATGTGATCTAAAATAATTTCTAACAACAAATGATAATCAAATTCATTCAATCACTACAAGAAAGGAATCCATTAAAAATGAATTGTTTCGTATAAAAGGTTAGCTGAAAAAATTATGAGAAACATATCGCATAAGAGCTATTTATATACTCAGCATAAAAATAATAGTTATCACCATACAAAAGTGCAATAATGACAACCGAACATTCATACTTTCATATATCAATAACTAAAAATAATTTATCACTTGGCACATAAGTAAAAAGTATTATGAGATAAAAATACCATTGGTAATAGGTTCTACTCATGAGCTTCAGCGATATGGATTTATCTTCAAATAACTCAACATCCACTAAGAGTAGAAAAGTGCATTTCAGTAGAAGACATCAAACACATATAAAAATAAATCTCATTCCATTCATTTTATTAAAACCTCCTCAGTGGGGGGAAAACTGCAGGTTTTGAAGAATTGTTTTTGATAAAACTTTGGACCCCTCTCTAAATGCAATGAGAGGGTTTAAATACTACTCTATGAAAACTAAAAATAAATATTACAGAAACAGATGTGGAGGTTTAAATGACCCGCCTCATTTTAAGAAAAATGAAGGAAAAATAAAACTAAAACTGTATCTATGATAAATCATGCATATGTTCCTTTAAATTGCAAATATCCAGCATCAGTTTCAAATGTGTTGGTTGGCCAACTTCAGCTTTTAACTGTCTTGCAAATATGGTGTTGGAAAGAACTGGCACTATCTTCTTGGCAGAGGTTATGAGGCATTTCAAGGTCATCCATTGGCTATGCGGCTTTACGAGGTACTGCTAGTATGTGTCCCAGTTTAACCTGTTTACCTATCTCATGAATTCTACCTTTTCTTTTGCTTTTCGTTTCCACTTTGGCTGAAGCTATTGTGCCTTTGGGAGGACTCTTGTGGTGGTCTCTTATATCAAGTTTTCCTTGTGCAAATTTTCATTGATGCACTCGATGACATTGATTCCTGTTGTCGCTGCCTCCACCATCTCCTACTCTACTTCTTTAAGCTAGGAATCCCATTTTGGAAATAGCATTTTTTTATGAGATTCATCAATTCTGGGCAATTCCACTATTTTTCCTTCCTCTGATCTCTGCTAGATCAAAAAGTCAAAAACCTTCTTAAAAATTGAATTGTAATCAGGTCGTACATATACAACTTCATTCGTAATATTATCACTTATTGCACAATATGGATTCCATTGCGAGATGTTTTGACAGAGTAATTCTTCCTGTAGTAAGAGTTGGGAATTAAGAGCGAGTGCATATATGACGAACTCTCTGATATTAGGATCATCCTTATGCAGTTCCATCATAGCGTGTAATTGTTCTTTATTGGATAATCTACTTTGATGATCAAATTACATCTACTGGAAGTCCTATTGGAGTTTTTCCAATTGTATCTTTGCTTCTTAGCTGATGTTGAGCTATTGCAATTTCTTTTCTGAAAATAAAATCTTATCCTCTTTTCATTTTAGTAACATCTGAACTTTTGTTGCTTTATCAATTGTTGCCGAAGCATATGCTCCTACGATCTGAGAGAGCCCAGTTAGATTTTATGACAGGTTTGTAGTTCGATCCTTCCAAAGAACATCCAGAGGTTCATCCTCTGGAGAGAGCATGGCATCTATGTTTCTTTTCTTCCTTTGTCTCCTGACAACTAACTTATGTTGAGGGATATAAAATATGTCTAAAGGAGGAATCTCCTCTATCTTTAGTAGAATTTTAGATGACGGGGCAACAGGAATATGCTCTATTTCCTGAGTATTTATAGTCCCTTCTACCACCATTTATGTGGATGTCTCTCTTTGGTTTTTTAGTGGCTTTGCACTCTATTCCTCAGTGTTGGTTAGCTCATTAAAATTCTCCCATTCCTTTTCTAGATCCACTACAAGTGGCTTTGTTGGCTTTGTGAGGGGAGTAGGAGTCTCATCTTTTTTCAGGGAGAAAACCTGTTGATCATGCTTTAATTTAGATTGAGTTGTGTCTTTAATTTACCCCTCACTTCTACTGTGTTCACTCTTGGATTGCTCATCGGATTTTTTGGCAAATCCTTTTTCAGAATTTGATTTAGATTTCTCTTCTCCTAAACATCCACTTATGCTAACACTGGGAGTGGGCTTCCTTATTGGCTCAATGCGTAATTGGTCCAACGAGAGCTTTGTTAACCTCTGTTATCTGTAATTATTAAACCTTTGAAGTTTTTCTTGTTGAAACTAAATTTGTGCCATATGTAGAACATCTCTGAAAGTGTTCTTCTACAGAAAGACATTGTCAAAGAGATCTTCTTCATTAGTAAGCACTTTTATTTTTACCATTGTGATAAAATTACTTATAACAACAAACGGATCGTACTACCTCCATGGGAACTTTGGTAGTTGTAAGCTTAACATATTATCAGCCTCTTTAAAAGCATGACCTAAATCAAATAATGCAAAAGCTCCGCAAACTATAGGGAATTGAGGCCAGATGGCCTTCATAGAATCCTTGAGTACTTTTCTGATTTCCCCAACACCACAGGTCTCGTAAGCTATTTCTCTATTCATTAGTTTGTCGGGGACATAAAACGGAAGGACGTGGGGTGAAGCAATTCTTCCAAACACTTTGATGTATGTGAACAACTCCTCCCCGAACCACGTTCTGATAGGGAGAATGTCAACTTTAGCTTCTAGGATGAATCTTGGGGCGTCTTTGTTGTAGAGCATTCGATGGATAAGGAGCATAACTCCATGATAAATCTTATGAAAATGTGGGATGAAATTGGATTCCCACAATACTTTGTGGTAAACTTGAATGGGAAGAGGATTCTGCATTGTCCACTTCCATCCCATGATTGGAAAGTCAGATAAAAAACAAAAGGTTTCCATGACATAGGCACTTAAAGAGAATGGAGGGTAGACCCTCTGAGAAAAACTTCTTTTAGTTCGATATCCTAAAATAATAGAGGCTAAATTATTTGATAAACTATGGGCCTAATCCATTATGGTGGCATTGGTGGCCGCATCCAATAGAGGCAACCACTTTGATGAAAACTTATTGATGTCTTGTCTCCCAAACAATCTACACAACATTGCGGCGGCAAAACAATAAGGAGAGCAAAGAGAGCTAGTGGCGTACATACCATTTTTATCCTTCTTCAATCTTTCCTCATTGCTTGACCAGTGCTTTGTGCAATTTGTCCAGACTTTTTTTCTTTGACAAACTTTCCAACAAATTTCTTGTTGTAGGTAGCGTGGGGTTCTGGCAAGTGATACATGCATCTCAAATTTCTTGGGGTAAATGACCGCATGACTTGTACATTGGTTGTCTTGAACTCTCTATTAGATATATCTCTTCGGCCTCGCAGCAATACAATGTAGAAATGAACATGCAAGCTCTATTAGTGACACTTCGAAGGAGCCGCGTCCATCTGCTGTAACTGTAACCTTCATAATCCTCAGGTTTTCATCTTCTAAAAGTTGGCACATGGCTTCCTAGGTAGATATCCCTGCTTCCCTAGTACAAGTGGTATCTATCAATAAAGGAGTCATTTATGTTTTCTCAGATGTGGGTGCCATGCCTTTCTTCCCATTCTGCCGTGTATTTCATTCTGCGTACTTCTCTTGAAAATTGCAAGTAGAGAGTGAGGATATGATCAAGATGCTAGTGAATACATGAAATATTAATAGAAAGACAAAAATAAGGTGACAGGAAAGCTTTAATTCTTAAATCATATCAAAGATATCACCTTGTGTTAGATGGTCCTTTTACCTTGATCCGAATCATTTTTAATAAATAACCACTAATGGACCATTAAGTTAAAATTTAATTCTCATAACTTTGCATCGAACGATGGAAAGCACTATAATAGAACTTTGAGCCCTTAGATTTGAGATACATCGATTTCTTGATTTGCTTCGCTATATCGCACATCACAATATTGCAAAACCTATTATCATTAACAATAATTGTTTCGTCGGGCGGCTGTGATGTGCAATTTGCGAGAGGCTATCGCATTTCGTGACATTTGGATGTGTTACGTTAAGTAGTGTCGTGGAATTTGGAATTTGCTATGCGATAAGGTTGTTAGACTTTGTGACCTCGCATTCTCGTGAATCATATTTTGAAGGAGTTGCTTTTATAAGAAATGCCCACTACGATCTTTTGCGATGCGATAATATTGTTAAAAAACGGGTTTTTTAAAGCTTCTCTTAATATTCAAGACTTTCCACTTACAAAGCTTTTCTTAGGTATTGTGGTCATATAGTTCTTTTTATAAAGAAACACAAAGTTTGTGATACTTGGAATATGGAAAAGGTAATTTTACATGTTTTAGAAAGTTCCACTTTGATATCTTGTTTTATTCTAAACAAAAGGGTAATATTAAATGCTATGTTTTGATTTTTGGAAGGGTCCCCATTTATTAATGTTATTTCTAACACTAATAAGAAGGGGGGTTTTTTTATGTTCACAGGAGGATCCAATAATGTATCATGAAATCACTATGGTACCTTCCTTCAACAACATTATATGATCATCTATTCATGTCCATAAGCTTTTCTTCATTCTGCAATCATCCACCGCAAAGAATAATAGGTGTTGGGATCTTATGGAGATTTTGTCCCTCTCAAGGAGAAGCCTCTTCAATCATCATCAAACAATATATCAACTTGTATATCATCATACTTTCATGCATCAATGACATTGTCACATTATGAAGTCAAACTATATCAGGTTATGAAACATATATGCATCATAGTCATGACAAGTCATCATTACTTGCTTCAGTGTCATATATGAACAAGCCATCAAATATTCATTAAGGGTTAGTATTATATAATCAGGGTACATAGAAAGTGTACCTTCATACTTCAAGGATCATAATCGCTTCCTCATCACATTACTCATCCACTTTTCTCCAAAATTCTAACATTGTCAAGTTAGGGCATCCATCTTTGTCAATTTACTATGTGGTTAAGTTGTCATAGCAGTTACAACTTATCAAAACCTTATCAAGATCAACAATAAGATAGTTGCAATCTCTTAAGTATCAATCTTACCTCCAAATTATTATCATCAGGTTTACCATGCTTATCACAATCATTGAAAATAGTATGAAGTTACCATATATCAAAATCAATGCTTCTATTATTCCTTATAAAATCGGGAAATCCACCATGTCTAATCAAATGTAAGATGCTAAATATCAAGTGAATCAAACTTAATTTCATATGCATGTGACTAACATGCATGAGTCATTTATGAAGGTGATATTCATTTCATACATCAGGGATTAACTTTCCATCCAATCTTGCAGCTAAATCATAACATTGAAACAATATACTATACATACCTTGTAATATTTCGATACCTTAGCAACTTGTAGCAGTTATTTGTCATTGGTAGTTGTAGCAGTTGCATATAGTAATTTTGATATTTTATGCTACTTTGTGAACTTTTCAAAAACTTTCATCAAGTACCTCTTCTTGTTCCAGCACTAGCTCTTCTCTTTATGCACTATTTCTCTTTTCCTGCACATGTAGAGTCTCCAAAATGTCTTCAAAATATCGTCCACTTTCACCTTTATCACCAAAATTTCACTCACATGTGACAACTCTATAGCCATATAATCTTTCATTAGCCTCAATTTTCATGATTAAATAGGGTTACCTTTGTGATTTCCAAAAGCTAATTATTTCTAGTATTTTAAGTGAATTTATGGTTAAAACGTAGAAAAATGACATATAGTTGCGAATACATAAAAGTGGCTTGAGTTTCATGACATGTGTAGGTCGTTTGGAAGCTTCCAAGGCACCCTTAAGTGGCCTCCAATGCTCAAATTCGAATTCCCTTCAAGATATGGAAGAAGATTTGTATAAAGGTCATAGAGGATATGTGTCTCATCATTACTTATTTCAGCTGTAACTCTATATGTGTGTCATCGTTACCTATTTTAGTTGTAACTCGATGAGATTTTCTAGGGATCTAGGGAGAGAATAATGGACCTCCATTAATGGGGTAGCTTCTTATGTTTTTGTATAAATATGAGATCCTTTTCCTTTCAAAGGAATGTGTAAAGTTGGAGATACTCGGGTGTCCAAGTTAATTTTACTGATGAATGGAATTTAGATTTAGCACCATGCTCATGAGTGATGTTCACCACTTTCTAGTAATGATTGCATTGGGAGCCTCTCAACTTGCCATCACTCATGCTTTTGGATTGGCCACCTACAATGTGTGAGATTTATTATTTTTCATATATTAAAATTTATTGTTATTCATAGATTAAGATTTATTGATTTCATAGATTAAGATTTATTTATTTCATATCTTTTCCTGTGTCAGAGGTTAAGAGTGATTTTTTTTTTTTTTTCCATATTTAGAGGTTAAGAGCGATTGTTTTTATTTTCTTTCATATCTAGAGGTTAAGAGTGATTGTCTCTATTTGCTTCCATATCTCGAGGTTAAGAGGGATTGTCTTTATTTGCTTTCATATCTAGAGGTTAAGACTGATTGTTTTTATTTACTTTCATATCATTTCTTGTGTGAGAGGTTAAGATTGTCTGTTTTTTCTTTCATTTCATGTCATGTGGTTTTTATTATTCATTTCATAGGATCTTGATTTGATAATTCACACATGATCCCTTAGAGTAGATTTCATTTCATGCAATTTCAATTCCTACAAGTGTGATAGATTAAGATTTCAATTCCGTGCAATGTACTATAATTGTACAATAATTTATTTTGAATTCATTTTTGACCTAGAATAGGTGAATTTCGTTTGTTGTTATTTGGTTTCGTAGCTATATTTATCTAAATTGAAAGTTAATTTCTAGCATATAAAGTTCATGCATGCCTCACAAGTTTTAAGAAACCCCAGGGTTGGAAATTAAATGATAGGTAATTAATTTGCCTCAACAACACCTTAGATGATCCTCAAGAAAGATTTGTATATCACATCTCATTTGGAGGTTAGAAGTATTCAAATACTCAAATATTCATGCAGGAAGAATCAAAGCAATCAATCTAAACAAGGATCGTGTCATGAAGAAATAAATAAAAAATGTACTCATCTTTAATGAGAGGTAATCAAATCCCTCTTTGACCAACCTTCAATATTTACTCCATTCCATTATCCATATAGAATGTTGCCTTCAATATTTTCAATCATCTTCATGAAAAATCAGGCCTAATTGATATTATCCCATCTAGGGTTACACTAAATCTATAACTTCTCACTGATCATGGTAGGGTTTCAATACTATATAACTCAAGCCTTTGTCATACTCCAATGTTTCTTCCAAAATCTAACCTCATGTTATCCATCAAACCCTAATAACCAATTTGTCGATGATTTCCTTCAATTCCTAGAATTCTTTTAGGCCTCTACCATCTTCTTTTCTTTCCATCAACAATGTCTTCACAAGAGTGATCTTTAATTACTTTTCTCCACCCCAACTCAGAGACCATGTTAATATTTGTTAGGGAAGTATTTTTCTTTGCTTTAGATAATTGAATTAACAAACTTTTCACCATTTACATTGCATTCACCCCATACCATCATAACATTAGTAGTAATTATGTAGAAATAACAATAACATCTACTATGCACCAAAATAGTAAAAAGAACATTAGAATAAAAGGATTCACAAATAGAGACCCCATGATTTAGTTAGAGGCCAAGGAAAAACCCCACAAGGGGGAAACCATTTAAATTTATTCTTCTTATTAGATTGTCATAAAATGTTCAATAAAAAGATTTTTGATGATCATGTCCAATTCAGGTTCACTTGAATTGTATTTATAGGCTTCCAAGCGTGTCCAATTTATCTTTAGGTCCAACTTTCCCCTTTTTCCACATGTGGGTTTCCATGTTAAAAATAAATTTCTCCTTAATGAAATTAAATTATTCCAAGGGCTAGGAGGGGTCTTTCATGATGAAGAAGATTTTCCAAAGGAGGGAATTTATCTGCGAGCTACCAAATTAAAAAATTGTTGGATAAATAATTAAATTATGTTCCCAACAATTTCCCACACTTGAAATTTGAGTAAGCCTATAAGGATATAAGTCGAAAATACAATAACAAAATAGTCTTCTTTCCTTTCCTTACTCTTATTTTATAATTTTTACTGTTTTTTTATTATTTTCTTCAGGAGGCACATGATTATACCTTGAAAATCCTCAAATGCGCTAACCATTCTTGGCCTCTCCACATTATGATTTCTTCCCTCCTCTTATCATCATGCAATTATGCCCCTCTACTATGTCCTTTCTCCCTATTGGTGTGAGCGTCAACGTGAATTGTAAGCCTTAAGTCCCTGAAGGAAGAGGTTCTTTCCTCCTCATTGATTGATGAAAGTTCATTCCAATGACTCATAGTCTTGTCAAGTTAGTTACAAGGTAGTGTTGATTTGCAAGGGGTTGAGTCATAGGAACTAGTGAACATAAGTGTGCAATTGCATTCAACGCCACCCAATTTATCCTATCGATTACATTACTAATGTAATTTTCTTTGAATCGTTCCCCAGTTCATCGTTCTAGATCTCAATCCCAGGCCCAATTTGAATACATCCCTTCTCATGTTTGCAAAGGATCATAAATTAGGAACTACTTTAATGTTAGCCAATTATGGAATAGTTATGTGCATTGTCATAATTCAACTCGATCTATAAGGCATAATTAACTATAAAAGGGGGACTCTCAATTACAAGCAGTGAGTCATCTACATTGAATTGACATGGATTCCACATAATTTCCCACAACCTTTGACTTTTTATCACCAAACAAAAAATGAAATTGGAAAGTCCTCTCTCCCTGTGAGCTTATTGCTTCATAGATTTATGACCCCATGTCTCTATCCCACATGCAAGGAGAGTAATGGTTGCATCTCTCTTCATACAATCATGTCTATAGTATGTAATCATCACTTGAAGTGGGCTTCCTACTCTACAACTATACTATGGCCATTAGAATGTATTATTTCATTGCAATAGATATGGGGTTACCTCATCTGCATGCTTCAAATACATTGAGATTCCACGATAGACGTTGGGGCGCCATCCTTATTTTTCTTAATGTTCCTTGCAAGCATTATGATATAATTTGTGTATACCCTTTGGTAATGAATATTAGTTTTTGGACATAGGCCATGAAGCCTTACATATTTTCATACAGACTTTGGGGTTATGTCAAGTTCCACCGCCCCAATTCTTCATTGGTTTCTAATTACCCAGGAAACATGTCGTTGGCACTCCAGCTAGCTTCTATATTTTGGCTTCTTAGGGTGTGGAAAAAAAATGAGGAAATTCATCCATAAGCTGTATTATTCACTTCAAAAGGTTCTCCAAGTGTTTGTCTCTTAACCAAGTTCCCTTGTGTAAATATTGAATAGTAATGAGAAAATCCCCCAAGATGTTAATATTGGTCACTCATATGGTTCAATGAAACAATGATTCAAAAAATGAAAAACAGGTAAGAAACATATATCCCAGCAATAGGAGCTTGAGGAGCAATTTGTACAATATGGAAAACAAAGAAGTGGGAGTTGATTCACACACAAAAGGAGCTGAATTGGATGAAAATAGATGTGAAAAATAAAAATAAAAAGGAGATATACTGTGTTGTCAACATTTATGCCACAAATCATTATAGGGATAAGGAAGTCTATTGGGAAACCTTAAAACATCATCTATGTATTGGATTTGATGTATGGCTCTAGTAGTGCTCATCAAATTTTGTGCTTATTCATTTCTTCCCCCACATTTGGAATCCTTGACCTCGCAATGATGGAGGATGGAACTTCAAAAAATGTCCTCAGCAGAGATACACTGTTATCATGGAGATTGGCTACAAAAAGCCTGGTCAGCTTAGGATGAACTTGAACTCTTTCCACCTGCTCACAAAACTCATAACACCGTAGATGTGTGAAACAAGTGATAATCATATGAGACACTTGTAACTCTGTGATGTTTAATGGTTCGTCTGTGATAATTCTCCCTCCCTTAT